>APFE030354095.1:48496-180183 GCA_000404065.3 Pinus taeda
GTGAACTTTTCTCTACATGAAATAAACTTTTCTCTGCATAAAATTCCGTGAACTTTTCTCCACATGAAATAAACTTTTCTCTGCATAAAATTCTGTGAACTTTGCTGCACTATAATTTATCATCTGAGGTGAGTGGGTTGCCATCAAGTACAACATATGTATCATAATGCCAACAATATCCCCATTTGGACTTGATGGCAACAACAACCAATCACTCTCCCCCTTTGACATCAAGGGCAAAGGGCAAACCAAGATAATCTCTCTCCTAGAGAAACATTTTGCTGCCCATACTCCCCCTGAGTACCTACTGAAATCTCTGAATGAGCTCCCCCTTTGTATCTGCCAAGGTGTACCACTCTGTCCATGCTTCCTCTAAGTACATGTTGAAGTCTCTGCTCTACTGAAGTGTGCTATTCATGCTCCCCCTGACTATAAGCAAGCTCTGTGAAAAGATGTTTTATAAGAAGAACGTGACTCTATCATAAATGACCTTCCTATCACCAAGGGCTCATATATACATCCATTTCCCAACCAAGTGGGGATACATCAAAAGTTTACACATGATAAACAAGAACATTACATCTTTATCCCAGGCATAGTGGGGAAACCAAGATAGGTCGTTACATGACCTTGACACCATAAAAGAGATACGTGACATAGAGACGAAATATCTAGAGCCAAACTTATGAAAGTCACCAATAACTGATACTAGCAGCATCTGACAATCACCATTCAGATCAGCAACCCTGATTTCCTTCTATTCTTTCTCTGCCTTCGTTCGACCTGAAACCAACAACAGCTGTGAACTAGAACCAAAAGCTTCTAAGATAATGCCAACAATGCATCAAAAGCACATGCTCCCCCTAGACCTGTGTCATCTTGTTTACTGTCAGATATGATCATGCATATCAGCAAGAAGTATCAAGACATCATCATTAGAAACAAAACACTTCTAACCATCATTTCCACACATCATCAACAAATTGTAACCATTATCAAACAGCGGAAATAAATCGAATCATAACTGATCCTTTTCTTGAACCTGTCCCTACTTCCTTTCCTCAACCAATCATATACGCGACTATGCCATAACCAACTCGTGTATATGCGTGACTTCTCTTTAAGAAACTTGCATATGAGATTTAGGACAATGAAGTTTTACACTTCGAGCTTCCTCTAATTCTGTTATGTTTGTATGTTGTGCTGTGCCACCTCTTTCTGACTGTACTTCTTTCTTCTTCCACATCTTCAAGTGTGATGATGATGTTTTCTCCTTTTGGTATGGTGCCCATACTTTGTTCCTACATTCCTTAGCTATATGTCCAAGATTGTTACAAGTGTAACATCTTACATGTCCCATATTTCTTCTATAGCAATCAACAGCTCTGTGACCAAACATATTGCAAGCAAAGCAATATCCATTAAGGTACCTTGAATGAGATGATCTTTCTACATGATGGTATTGAAACATTCTTCTTCTACATCTCGCTGCAACATGCCCAAGATTATGACATACATAACATTCAACATTATTCATAGGAGGAGTAGAAGATTTTCTTTGAAGAATTTCTTTCCTTGGTTGATGATGAGATTGACCTTTCATCTCCTTATTGAGAATTTTCAGATTTTGCAGTCAAGTCCCTTGTATTACTTTGTGAACTAGATTCACCTTCAATAGATTCATGAAAACCAAGACCAATTTTGATAGCAGGAGACCTTTGACTATTAAGAATGTCATCCAAGACCTTAGTACTATCTTGAAATTGTAAAAGCTTATCCTTATCTTCTAATTTACCTTTCAAGATATTTACCTCAACTTGAAGTTGTTCCTCCTTTTCCAGACATTTCTTCTTCCAAATTTCTTCATACTTTCTTCCTTCTTCCATTTTTTGCCTTAGTTTGAGTATCTCCTTTTCTTGTTCTTCATTCAGATCCTGCTGCATTTGATGAATTCTGAAGGCACATTCCAGATGAGATTTTAAACTGATGACTTCGTTTTCTTGTTTTTCAATAGCTGGGAGTAGATCTTTATTCTGCTTCTTTGATTCTTCAAGATCTTCTTTTAGCACGCGGATCATGGCTTCAAGAATTTCATAGTAACTGGATCTATCTCTGAGTTTCTTGATGGTTGTGCTTCTTTCATTGACTTCATCTCTTAATGATGTTAATTCATCCTGCAACTTTTGATATTTGTCCTTGAATAACTTCCTTACCTTGTTTCCTTCTTCTAGTAGGGCTTTTAGTTTGGTAGCTTCTTCTTTGAAGTCACATTCTCTTTTGTTCAATAGATCTTGTTGATCTCTGATTTTGTCTGAAAGCCTTTTAAATTCTGCCTCTATTTGATATCTTTCTTGTTCACCCATAAGAGCAAATTCAGTTGTTTCGCTATCACTTTCATCTTTTCCAAATGGATAGATAGCTGGAACATTAGAGGATAGCAAATTAATACCTGATAGTTCATCTTCATTCTTAAATGATTTTGAATCTGAAGAGCTTCTTACACCTAATCCCCAATCGATTCTCCCAATATCATAGTTCTTCTGAGATGCCTTCTTCTGCTTATGTGCTTTCTTCTTAAGCTTCTTTCCCATTGTTCCAAGGATCTCCTTCAAGCGATCAAGCTTCTACAAAAGAACTTGCTCTGATACCAATTGTTGGAAATAATACTGACAGGGGGGGGTGAATTAGTATTATCACATCAATAAAACTTTTTCATTTCCTTATTCAAATTCATATATGCTACTTCCACAACTTCTTATGATTCAGTTAGTTGATCCTTAATGAGTGCATTAGAACATTATCAACCATATTAACAGTAAACAAGTGCAGTAAAATAGAACGGATCATCACACATAAGCCACACACATGAACACCATGATATAAGGTGGAAACCCAATGTGGGAGAAAATGACCTGCTGCAAGTCATCTCAATCTTCTTCTTAGTAAGAAAATCCTTTTACAATATTTCTGTACTGGTGCAGTCTTATACCAGTACGCATGCTTCTACCTGCAGAGAGCTACAACCCTCTCTCGTTCTCCAGTCTCTCCTAGAAGGGAGCTACAACCCCCATAGTTCTTGTACTAGCTAAGATACTAGTATGTAGGCGCCGGCCTACAATCTTCTCTCCTCCAGTTACCACGTTTCATACATTTTCAGACTGGATACTCCTGAAGCACAACGCATAATCTGAAAGGCCACGTTTCATCCAATTTTCATACTGGACCCATTAATATCATTGAAGCACATAATCAATCAATCTTCTGAATCACCCAAACACCAGATCAATACATATATAAGGATAATAGATGTGTTAGCACCCAGATCTAGTCCATCAGATCACATAAATATGAGTCATTATGATCCTGATCCAATATTAGTTCTCATCCATCAATACTGAAGCTAAACACCATCAACCAAACAGGATATGCAGAATAATGACACCTTTAAACTGTCATCAGAACCCATCAACAACCAGAACCACATGTGACTTCAAATATCATAGCTCAAATTGTATACGCTACTACAATGAACCAAACCTACATACATATGTGCTTACACCAAAACCAATCCGTGTACAGATCTATAAATATTCAAACATGACTTGCAGCGATTTCGAACTTAAGTTATACCCAGATCAAATCATTACAAGCGTCAGTATACAGATCTAGAATAAGCATAATCAAATATATAGAGATAGTTCATTTCAAACCATTTGATCCCAATCTATCCTTAGATCTTGTTCTCCATTAACCAGTGAGATCCCTCTTTAGCTCAGATCCAGATCTGCACCATAACCCAATCACAGTATTCCAGATCTAGCACTTTATCAGATATTTAATAATTCAGATGATGATTTGCGAAATGATCTCCTTCCCCTTTTATAGTCTTAGGCCTTTCACAATACCACGGTCCAAAACCATAATAACACAATACCATGAACCCAATACTTGGGATCAACACTTTTGGATGCAATACCATAGACTAAAACCATAGGATCAAAAAATTGTCGGACCAATACCATGAACCAACCATGAAAGTGCGTGAACTTTTCTCCACATGAAATAAACTTTTTCTCCACATAAAAGTGCGTGAAATTTTCTCCACATGAAATAAACTTTTTCGCCACATGAAATAAAAATTTTCTCCACATAAAAGTGTGTGAAATTTTCTCCACATAAAAGTGCGTGAACTTTTTCTACATGAAATAAACTTTTCTCCGCATAAAAGTGTGTGAATTTTCTCCACATGAAATAAACTTTTCTCTGCATAAAAGTGCGTGAACTTTTCTCCACATGAAATAAACGTTTCTCCACATAAAAGTGCGTGAACTTTTTCTACATGAAATAAACTTTTCTCCGCATAAAAGTGTGTGAATTTTTTCTACATGAAATAAACTTTTCTCTGCATAAAAGTGCGTGAACTTTTCTCCACATGAAATAAACTTTTATCTTCATGAAAGTGCGTGAAATTTGATGCACTATAATTTATCATCTGAGATGATTTGCCATCAAGGACAACACTTGTCTCATAATGCCAACAATCTCCCCCTTTGGAGTTGATGGAAAAGCTAACTTGTCACACGTAGAACTATCATCTAATTCCTTTGAGCTGTCCTGCACCACAGGCATTCAGTCACATCTCATATCTCTTCTCGAAAATTCATCTAGTTATAACTAAGTGAGATGATCTTCTATGAGTGGGTTGCCATCAAGTACAACAAATGCATCATAATGCCAACAATGTATACCTTGACATCCATAACTGAATCATAACTAAAACTATACAACAATAATTCAATAAGTAAGCTACAACAACAAATCGAATACCATTAAAATAATAAAATTACAACTAGATATCTTACTGTAGTATCTACTTGGAAACTACTTAGAAACTAAGCACTTCCTCCCGACCATGAACGTTTCGGCCATTCCCCCTAAGCCAAGACTTCCTTGCTCTCCACCGTCCCCCTTTTGATTCCTGGGTGATTTGTTTTTAAATATTTTTCTTCCCTGCAAATTTTAGCAACGTCCTTCTTTAAGGTATGCCAACCTTTTTTCCTATGCCTTTTTGTTTATGTATTTTATTATCTTCTTATATTTGGTACTTTAAAGAAAAGCCTTTTTCTCCCACTTAGTATTTATCTCCAACTAAGTGATTAACATAATATTTCTCTCTCATTATGTTAATATTGTTAATTATTCTCTCCTAGGTATTTTTAGGAGACTTTTAGCGAAGGTCCACAATGTGGACTTGAACACCAACAACTTTTTCCTAAGGTGGCAAGAAGTCTTCTAAACTCTGGTGCTCTTTTTTGAATAATTTCTAGTAGTTTATTTATTACTCAAAAATAATAATATAATTACATCATTACATGAGTCCATCATGACTTCTCTCACCATTAAATAAAATAATAGTTTAATGTCTAAAATTAGTTACAAAGGGGGAGGATGAAGAAAATTTTGCAGTGCTTGGAAAGGGAAACAAGGGAAACGGAGGAAGTCTCAAACCAAACCAGAAATAAGCTATGGGGGCAAGAAGAAATACTTTTCCAAAATAAAATGCTTCAATTGTCATGCACTATGCTAGAAAGTGTCCACACAAAAAATCTAACAAGAAGAACTCAAGACGATAAGTAGGTGAAGCATTGGTTTCACAGTTTGAGCTAGAATTTACCCTTATTGCATGCATGGCCAGCACTGTGATGGGAAGTATGTGGTACTTGGAATAAGGTTCCTCATTCCACATGACAGTGTGTATATACTTTTCAATGACATACAGGAGAAACATCTTCAGATGCATATTGAACTTGGGGATGACGAAAGGTACAATGCTATCAGGATTGGTATAGTAACCTTTAAGAGTGATTCGGTATCCCCTATTTGCCTCAAATATGTCATGTTTGTTCGAAGCCTAAAGAAGAACCTCATATCTGTAGCAGTTTTGGAAGACTGTGGTTATGATGTGATCTTCAATAAAGGTAAGTTATTTTTGAGTCACATAACCGTTGGATAGGTGAAGCAGATCAAGGTTCATTTGAAGAACATGAATTAACTTGATGTGTGATATTGTGATACATTATGTAGTAAGGTAGAGAAAGCACATAGTCGTGATGCCGATGAACTTTGGCACATGATATTGGGACATTTGAATCATAGCACCTTAATGATTATGTAGTAAATAACCACTTACATCCCTAAAGGATCACTTAAGAATCAGGATATTTATAAAGGTTGTAGCTTGGGGATGTAAAATACACATTCCATCACTAAGACAAAAAAGCACATGTACTATTGGAAATATTCCACTCTGATGTTTGTTGACCTTTCTTGAAAAATACAGTGCGAGACAAAAGTGCTATGTTACTTTTATTGATTTCTCAAGAAAGTATTTGATCTTCTTCATGCAAAAGAAGGATGAGACATTCTCAAAGTTTGTAGAATTCAAGGCACTAGTTGAGAAAAAGGCCAACAAGAAGGTGAAGGCTCTCAAGAGAGATAATGGAGGTGAATATGTTTCGAATGACTTGAAGGTATTTAGTGCCAATCAAGGAATTAAAAGAGAATTGACACCTCCCCACAACCCATAGCAGAATGGGGTAGTTGAGAGGAAGGATCATATCATTATGGGAGCTGCGAGAGTTATGCTACATGACTAAGGCCTACCACTACATTTGTGGCAAGAGTAATGTAACACAATAGTCTATGTGCAAAACCAAATTCCTCATCGGATTATTGGTATGATTACACTGAAGGAGGCTTTGTTGGGGAGAAATTTAGATGTGTATGATTTCAAATCTTTTGGAACCTCTATTTACTTCCATGTCTCAAAATATTCGAGGAACAAACTTAAGCTGAGAACAAAATTGGAAGTTTTTTGGGTTACACTGAACCTCCACATAACTATCGAGTGTACTTACCTTTCCTCAGAATGATAGTCATTTGAAGGGATTTAAACTTTGATGAAGAGAAAGCAATGATATTCTCTCTTGAGAGGGAGTTGCAAATCCTACCAGAAGATGGGATTTTAGCTCCGAAGGAGGAGCCTTAGGAGGAGCCTCAGGAAGTTGTGGCACAGTCGCAAATGGAATGTGAGAGAAGAGGCACAGCGGAGACATCCACTCAAGTAGAATCATGGAAATAACTAAGAAAAATAACTAGGGAATCTGATATAATAGTGTAGGATGTGAGGGAGAATGTGGGGTATTCTTCAAATTTGTGTAGGCAAAGGAGGACACTTAAGAGGTAAACTGGCTATATGGATTTAATTACTAATATTGCAAAGACTAAGGTGTCCTTTTTGAGGATGTAGTTGAGAAACTAGTTTGGGTTGATGCAATGGTGGAAGAATACAAATCCATCATGAAGAATAATGTTTAGGAAGTGGTCTGACAACTGGTAGATAAATCGGTTGTGGGTTTGAGGTGCATCTTCAAGGTTAAGCATGAGTATGTAGCCTACAGAAGCATAGAGAAGTATAAGGTGAAATTTTTTGCCAAAAGATTCTCTCAAGTTGAGGGAATTGACATTGAGCAAATATTTTCTCTCGTATAATTGTATTCATCCATTAGATCAATTCTTACACTAGCTACACAGCTGGGGTGGAATATCTACTAGATGGATGTAAAAACAACATTTCTTAATGGGGTTATCGAGGAGGAAGTGTACATTGAGAAACTAGAATGTTTTGAGAAATTTGATAAGGAGTCTCATGTGTGCAGACTCAAGCAAGCATTGTAGTATCTCAAAAAGGCACCACGACCTTGATACAATAGGATTAATAGTTATCTCACTAGATTAGGCTTCATCAAAAGTGAAGTATATGCAAACCTCTATCATATTTTGGTAGAAGCTAAATTGATTATCATTATTTTATATGTTGATGATTTAATATTGATAGGTGATGAGAAGTTGATCAACTCTTACAAGGAGTACCTCGCAAGGGAATTTGAGATGAAAGACATAGGTCTCATGCACTACTTCCTTGGGTTAGAAGTATGTTAAGGTTATGGGGAATTGTTTGTGTCTCAACGAAAGTATTCCACCAATATATTACACAGGTTTCACATGGAGACTTGTAAGCCCATGGAGACACTTCTAGCAACCAACTAGAGGAAGGACGATGTTAGTTCAGGTGAAGAGATTGGTGCTATCATTTACCAACAACTAGTGGGTTCATTGATATATCTTGTGAACAAATGATCAAATACATGTTATGCAGTCAACCAGCTAACCCAAGGAATGGTTAGGCCAACCAAATTATATCAGAAGGTAGCGAAGCATGTCTTATGGTACCTCAGAGGAACTACCTAGTATGGATTATGTTAAAGATAGACAAAGATAGTGAAGCTAAATAGCTTCATAAATGCACATTGGGCAGTGAGTCCATCCAACTAAAAGAGTACATCAAGTGGAATTTTTAATGTTGGGTCCATAGTTGTTTCTTGGTCCAACAAGAAGTAGAGGTCTGTGGAACTTAGCTTGATAGAAGAAGAATACATGGATGTAATTCAAGCAGCATGTGAGGTGATATGAATGAGAAATATACTTGTGGGTCTCTTTGTTCAAGAGATGGATCCTCCTATGATCTATTGTGATAATCAAAGTTGCAATAATCTCTCAAAGAATCTTGTATTTCATAATGGATCCAAGAATATAGATATATAGTATCATCATTTACATGGTTGTATGCAAATGTGGATAATGTTTCTACAATACATTATGGTAGAGGAAAAATATGCTGACATATTGACAAAGGCATTATTAAGAGGGAAGCTCAAATTTTGCATGTGCTGGATAGGGGTGGTTGAAAATCCATTTCTCGCTAAGAGGGAGTGTTAAGAACTGTAGCAAGAAATTCTCAATTTGACATTACCTTGGTCAAATTGAGAAAATTCAAATTTCCACATCATTAGACAACTTGGAGGTAGTTAACTAAGGTGACATGGCTCTTGCCACTCAATTATCTCAGTAAATTTGAGTTAGAGGGCTTGGAGTCTAGTTATTCATGTGTGATTGCTAATTGGTAGCAATACAATTAAGTTATTTCTAGTTATATTCAAATAAACTAGCTTTGACTATTGATAGAACTAGTTGGAGGTCATTGGGACAACAATCTAACTCAATGATAATCCAATTAATTGATCAATCAACCAAAAATAGTTAGTGCATTCATAGAATTTGATTTTGCAAACTATGGTGGAGATTCCAAGGTAGTGTAACATTATTTATAGACTAGTCTTGAGTGTACAGGTGTTTCATGCAGTTAGAGGTCAACCTTGGGAATTGCGCAATAAATTGGAGGTAAATTCCTAAAAAATTGGGGCCTAACTCTTTAGGATTTGCGCAAGGGAATAGGGGCTCAAGCAAAGACAAAAATTGACTAAGTTTGAGTTAAAGCTTCTCATTCAATGGAGATATAGGTTATTCAGTTGAAGGTTGTGCTCAGAGTGAGCAAGAAATTGTAATACATTCTCTATTCATCTAATTAATGCAAACAAGCTTAAGGGGTTTTTACCAGTTGGTTTTCCCTAGATAAATCCATGTACTTTAGTATGTGATTGATGCATGTTTTCAAATGTTGTTCTAAATTGTGAATTAATTTTTGCATATCAGTAGAGTATAGTTGTGTCTCTTTATTTAGATTAAATTTCTTAAGCAGTTGCAATTCTATCACCATATTTCTACACTAACTTCTATTACATTGTTGGGTTTATGCCAATTTATAATAACATCAACTTTGGAGGGATAAATATTCAATTCATCACCTCCTACACTATGACCCAAATAAACCAAAGAGGTTTTCCCAAATTCACATTTAGACATCTTCAAATACAACCTTTCCTTTTTCAAGATACCTAAACTTGATTTACATGCTTGACATGCTCTTCATGAGTCTTACTGGAAATCACAATATCATCTAAGTAGACTATGAAAAAATCATCAGGGAATGGTTGCAAGACATCATTCATAACTCTAATAAGCATAGAAGGTGCATTGCAAATCCAAAATGACATCACTAAGCATTCCAACAAGCTGTGATTTCCCTTGAAAGCAGTTTTCCAAATATCATCTTCAAAAATCTAATTTGATGATCAACACTTCTCAAATATAACTTAGTGAAATAAATAACATCCTTTAACTAATCTAGAAACTCATCAATGTGAGGAAGAGGATAGTGATTCTTTACCATGATCTCATTTAAAGCTTGGAAATCCACAAACATGTTCCATGTACCATCTTTCTTTGGAACCAAAACAATAGGAGACCAACAAGGATATGTACTAAGTATCATGACCCCTTTGTCAATCAATTCTTGAATTTGCTTCTTGATTTGTACATTCTCTGAAACTGACATTCTATACATGTCAATATACGGAAGTGCTCCATCCTCCTACAATTGAATCTCATGTTGGATTCCTCTTTTTGGAGGTAACCCTTCAACTTCCTAAAAAATCTTGTCATAAGTGTTAACAACTTCAACCAATTCATGCTTGAGTTTAGAATCACATCATGTGAAATATTTGGATTCAACAATATATTTAGCTTTAATCATCAACAATACAAAAATATTACTAGCACTCATAAGCCTTTTTATGTGACCAACACTAACAAGAAATAAATTCATCCTCTTGCAATGTGATTTAATAATATACTCAACTCCATCTTTGAAAATGTTATACTTTTTCTCATGAAGATAAACTATGGATTTTTTGGTAATATAAGTATGGACTCCCTAAAGCAAACCCACAAATATCAAGTGGTAAAACATCAAGCTCTACCTCATCTATAAAATTAATAGTGATGGAAAATTTGAGTTTACATTTTCTTGTCACTTGTAATTTGGTATCATCACATACCCAACCCAAAAGGTAAGATTTTGCATGATGTGTGGTTTTTAAATAAAGTTTATTGACAATTGCTTCAGAGATAAGATTGACTTGAGATCCACTATCAAATAATGTATCAACCCTAGCATGTTTTGTAATGACCATGATATGGAAAAGCTCACTTCTTTCTTTATCATTTTGAGGTTCAATAGGCTTACTTAAAGAACTAATAGAAGCTATACCTTTCAATCCCATGGTTGTGATTTTGGTTTCAGCACCTAAATCAAATCCTAGATCTTGTTGAGTTGTAGCAACAATGTTTCATTCCCCCTTGCTATTGAGCTTCTTTGGTCTCAAGTCTAGATGTAATTTCTAGCATTGATCTCCATCATGACTATATTTTGAAAAATGTTTACAAGTAAGTTTCTCTCCCCTTTTCTTGGTAGTATCATTCTTCTTTGTCTCTGGATTTAAAGGGTTTCTTGTTGGACTGTTGAGGAACATTCTCTCCTCTTTATTCTAAATGAGTTGACTGAAAACATACTTCATCTAGATTGGTGGGATTAAACATACGTATAGTATGTCTCAAATAACTATGTAATCCACCTATATACTTAAGGAGAGTATCTTGTGAGGTTAAATCGACACCCAATATTAAAGCTCTTCTTCTAAATTCTTGTGTGTAACTTTGGACACTCTAACCTTTAACTTATCTAAAAATTTTCCAATCCATAATTGTGTTACGCATATAAGCTAATGGATAAAATTTCTTTCTTAGTGTAGCTATAAAATCATTCCAAGAAGAGATACTTTTACCCCTTTTCTTCGAATCTTCTTAAGTTTTTGCCTCCCACTCGACGAGAATTGCACCTTCCAAGTGAAGAGAAGCAAGCTAGATCTTTGTGACATCATCATTAATCATTTGAATCCTACAATAGACTTCAATTTGACGAACCCTATTCTCTGACTTTTTAGTATTTATTTCCCCCAATTGTACATAGGAAATTCAAACTTGACTTCAAGCTTAATCAAAGGAGACTTAGCATGCCCTCCTAGAGACGTAGGAGGAGTACGTCTATGGGATGAAGGATGTGGAGAAGGAGGTGAGGATGGAGGTGTAGATGGAGGTGAAGGAGGAGGAAGAGGTAGAGGATTTCTCTCATTACTACCATTACCTTTTAGTTTATTAGAAATTTCTCCTTGCAGCCTTGTTATTCTCTCATTGTACAACACTTTTCCCATCTCAACTATATCAAAGAAATCTTTTATAAAAGCTCTTTTATCCTCAGACATCAACTCTTTTCCTTTTCCTTCTTCATGTGTTATGACTTGTGGAGTTTGTTACCTTCTCGAGCCAATTTTGGGGTTTGGTTCTTGAAGTGCTCATTCTCCTCGTCTCAATTTAGGCCTTGCAAGCATTCAAGAAAACATGAAAAGTCTCTTAAACCTTCACAAAAACCATGCTCTTATACCAAACTGATCCAAAATTAAAAAAATAAAGGTTTCATACTAGGATGTTCGAGACAATTTATGTCTTTTAGGAAATTGAATGTGATTGCAAAAGCAAACAAACTAAAGTAAATTTTGTAAATATTTAAAATTTAAATAGACAATAACGAGCTTCAAAACACAACAAATTGATGATGGAGTTCACCCCTCCCAGGCTACGTCTCTAGGTCCATCTTCCAATGGTGGCCTTTTTTATTATGTGCTAAAATGTTTAAATACATCATCTTACAATTCTTAACCTACAAAAATAATACTGCCATCGCATCGAGAATGCCCAAAACCCCTTGTATAGGATGTTCTTAGGCTCAAAAGGGTTAAAAAATGTCCAAGTTAGGCCTCCTTTTCCAGAGCTTACTCTTAACATCTCTCTAAAACTCATCCTTCACAAAATTTGCAACAAACTGGTATGTGGCATATTGGAAAGATGTCATGTTAGCTTCCCAAATGTCGGGTTTGATCCACAGTTATCGATGGGATAATCATTTTTTATTAAATATAAAAAATAAAAAATAAAAACTTATACATCGGTCGTAGGCCCCTTCTGCGTCCCGCACTGGTGGCCCTCCTTAGCCCCACTCTCGGTCACATAACTTTTAATAGAACCTAGGCCTAGGGTGTGGGAAGGGTGCCACACGCCCCGTCCCCTTCTCATCACCCTCTAGTCATCACATAACAATATAACATTGGGGCTTGGGCATGGACAGGGCACCACACATTCTGCCCCTCCAAACATCTCATCAGTGGTCACATTAATGGTAATATAACCTAGGGCTAAGTCGATTAGGCATGCGCGATAGCCCGACTCTCTCCTGATATCGCAAAACCATATAACAATAAATAAAAACCGCCCACCATTTATTAATAAGTCTTATGTGTGGTTTATTGGTAGAGTGGTGGAGTTATGAACTCGAGGTCGTGTGGCCGAATCCTGTGGAGCTTGGCAGTCACCAAAAAAAAAAATTGGTGCCAATTGCAGTGACATATGGTGGCCTCTCATTAGGCCATGTGGCACCCTTTGATTGGCCCAATTAATGTACTTGCAACGCAATCACCATGCGATAGTTGCTAGATCTTTATTGGCTCTTGTACTTCCCGGTCAATAGATGACATCATCATGAAGTCATCGTACTAACTCCCATGTGTCATTCGTACACTGCACAGTCAACCTTGCAAGTCGAGTTTTTAATTGTTTGCAAAAAAACATCAAAATGCAATAACTTTCTCATACGGTGTGAGATTGAGATGATTCAAGCGTTGTTGGAATCATAATGATGAAATCTATGATTTGGCATTAGTTTTAAAAGATTTGTGCACTTTCACTTTTGAACATATTTTCGATCCCCTAGATCACTCAAACTTTATTTGATACCAACTTAGGCAAGTTTTGTAATTCTAAAGACCTAATGATCCCAACTATATGACTTGTATTCATTAACTTGGTAGTAATGTCATCAATTATGTGATATTCAATATCCATGTTTCCAAATAAGTAGATAGAATTAACACCTCAAACAACCATTAGATTGACTCTAATCATAGACCTTCAACCTTAACTCTAAACTTTTCCATGTGGATAAGCTCCATGCATGAGAATTATGGGAATCAAAGGCACATGTATTTATACAAAAGTAATTTGACTATTCATAAAGGATTTAAATAGGGATTTACACCTCTTAACTTATAAGAATAACATCGAACATGACAGAAGGTTACCCCTGCTCTACCCATAGTTTGCATGGATTATGCACATATTTAATTTGTCCCAGGAATTTTAACCCACTAAGGATTCAAATCTTCTTTTCTTAAGGTTTAAGGCCCATACATCAATTCCTATGCTGAATGGTTTATTAACACTCAACATAGTCTAACCCTTCTCTTAATATGCATGTATCAAGACTTTTAATCACCCCTTATCCTTCACTTATTACTTTATTAAAGGCCTCCTCTTAATTCCTTCCTAACGAGATATTATAACCCTTCTAAACCTTCCATTCCTTTATTATTGGGACTTATTCAACCCCTCTAAGCCCTCATTAAACCTTCGCTAATCCATAAGCTGCATATATACCTAACCTTCCCTTCTTAACATGGGATATATATATAAAACATCATATATGTCCACTTAACCCTCTAATAACCATTTACAAAGGAATTTAACTCAATACATACCCTTCCACCTTTTCTACAGCCTCTGCATGTTTCCCAATGCATGCCTTTATTGCAATCGCGAGTCACTCCTCCATGGGTCACATTAACATATCTTTCCCCATCTCCTTCGATATGCGATAACGCATAACCTTCCGGATTTAAAATCACATTAACCATGTCATATAACTCTATCGGTTCTGCTCTCATCGACCCTTTGCATAATAGCATGTCACATGTATTAAGGCCAAAGTCTATTCTCATAAACTATTGTGATCCGATCACATCTCCATCGTTGATCCTATTTCCAATATGACGGTCTTTAACTCTCGATATCTCCAAAGATGCTCCGACAATTCTCTACCGTTGATCTATGCTTAGCAGATCCAATAGTCCATAATAATTCCGGGTTGACAACAAGGGCAACACTTAACACCCTTTCGGACCCGATGGGATCTATAGATCCCCGACTTATAAAAGTTTGGGTTCACTCCTCTTAGTGAACGTTCGATCAATTTAATGCCCGAAGACCATCCGATGGCCTCGATCACTGATGTAATTTAAACCTGACCATTGATCATAAATATCCAATAGCTACGATTCAACCACATTTCATTCGTTCACCCTCTTTATTTACTTGGTTTGTACGCATTTCTTCACGTTTCTATGGTTTTTAGGTTTCCTTCAGGGATTCGTCCCTTGGCTCTTCCACTACTTAATTCACATCCGCTTGAACTTAAACTCTTTGAATTCGTACTTCGGATCATTTCAAAGCATCACATGGATTCTCCGATTGGCCCTCTACCTCTTCTCTTCCTCTATATATTCGCCACGACTTCGCTTGGATATATTTATTACATAGGACTCTAGTTCACATTGCATTTATCGTTCAATCACTAAAAATACACATTCAATCTCAGAATTGAGTTGTTTATATTAACAAGCAAATATTTACATAAAATAATCTCTTCCATCTCATCTTCAATGTCAATGGCCTCTATTACACTCAACCCGTAGTCTTAAATCCCACACTCTAGCTTAACCAGCTAATTATCTCACTTTCTAACCCCTATCTTTGCCTTTTAGGCTTACATTTATATCAAGGATTCTAAAACCAATTTCTGGTTTAGAACCATAAATCCCTTAACAAAATTCCTAAGCATCTTCCTTATTCCTAAAACTCCTCTCTAATCCCTAAATTCATGAACGGACTCCTAATCTAAGGTTTAAAATTATTTCTCAATCCCTCAATCTCTCAACTATCCTAAATCTCTCATGTTCTCCTATATTAGAGAACATTTACAAATATGCCTCACAATATTCAATTAATTCCCTATTCTAGCTTCTCTCATTAAAATCACTGAAAACATTAATATTAGATTTAATTCACTCTTAGGAACCCAACTTCCTTGAAAACACAATACCCGTATATCTACTAAAATACAATGAGTTTTCTTGGCCTCAATGCTCTTGCATTAGACTCCCAAAGTATAAAATTTCCATGTTCTCCTAATCATGTGTCTTCATAAGTTGATTGAAAAACCTCGACGGTCCCAAACTTTAGTCTGTAGCTTCCTAAATGCTTTGCTCCTTTGTTTTTGTTGTGTGTCTACTATTTTCTATTCTATCTTCCTCTCCATGTCAACCAGGTTCATACTCTCATCGATCACTCTTCCTACTACTGTTAATCTCCTCCATATGGACTGCTTCATCATTAGCTGCCACATTTATTCAATTTCTGTCTCCAGCACATCCTTGGACTGGTTCATACTTTGCCACTTACTGCTATTTATTTCCTTCTTCTTTAGGTTGTTGTTGTTGTCCACCAATTCTTCAAATTGTTGTTGGTTACTTTCAGCTCGTAGTTGCTCGTTTACTATTTGTTCTTCTACTCTTGCTCCCACTCTTACTCTTGTTCTAGACATTGCTCTTGCTCTTGCTTCTATTTCTCCACTTGCTTTGAGTCCTACGCTTATCTTGACTCTTATTGTAACTACCTCCCTTTCATCCATACCCTTTTGTTCACTATTGTCTTGCACTGAATCTTGAGTTTCCAACATTCTCTCCAGCAATTGAACATCTCTATTCCATGGATTAAATTCTTCCATAGAATCTTCTTCTTCCACTTTTGTTTGGTTGCCCATCTGTACCAAATTTTTTCTAGCATCTGCAACTAAACATGCACTCATAAAACTCTTGTTAAAATAAAAATCATAAGGCTTCTGTGCATTATCTCCCTTTGGCAATACATCAGTATGCTGCTCTGATTTTTCCTCCACTATCAGCACATTTATATGTTGATTTGAATTCCCGACAGAATTCACGAGACTGTCAGCTAGTCTCTCCTCCATACCATATCCTTCTATGATGTCTTTCTACCTTGTCCACTGTAATGAACTCCTTCCCCTATAATCACGCTGCCATACTCTGAATTTCCCAACAAATACTCCAACAATTGAAGTTCTCTGTGAGACTTCATAAGTACTTCATTATTACTTATGTTTCTTGCATTTATACACAAACTATCAATCTGAAAATTACTAGGTTCAATAGTCTCAATTGTTGCTTTACATATTAGCTCTTCATACTGAATTTCATCTCCTTTCACAAGAAATTGTTCTTTTGTTGTCACAGTTTCAAATATCAATGCACTATCAAATTTTTTTTTGCTGTAATACTTCATTACTTTTCTCATTTAAGAGTTATTCTCCATCCTCCTTTACGTGAGAGTTTTTATCTTCTGAAATATATTCTCCCATACTTCTGACAGCTTCAAAAGATTGCTCATCCTCTACAAAACCTGTAGTCACATCAAAATTATTAGATTAAACAATACATGGTTTTACCTTGTCCTGCTGGTCCGTATTTGTCCAACAGTTTAGGAAGTCATCAATAATTCCTTCTTCTTCACCTGAAACTTCACCCTGCACTGGTTCACAAATGGATACTTTCATTTCCAACTGTGCTTCTCTGAGTTCTTTAGATCTCAATTGAACATCCAGTACCTATTCAAGCTTCATCATCTCTTCTGCTAATTTCATATTCACTTGCTAACTTCTCTTCTTTTGTAGCCTCCTCTGTAGTTTATGCCACCTCACTAGCTTCTTCTTTAAAACCCAACCTTGTCTCTAGTTTTCCTCAAGTATCATCATCAATATATTGAGTTGTTCTTTCATTTCTGCAATCTCTTTGTCAAGCTCCTCTTAACTCATCCTCATGCCATTTTCCTTGACATCCTCTTCCTTCACTTCCATTCTATTGTGGTATTCTCAGAACCTATGCTATGACTATGAGTAGCCATCTTCTTCTCTATCTTTGTGAGCTCCTTACTCAGTTACTATGAGCTGCATTAAAGCCTCTACAACAACAAGTCCTCCTTGTTGCAACTTACCTCACCAAGCTTTCCTCACTCAGTCTTTTGGTAAGCAATTGGTTCTTTATCTCTCGAACCTCCTTTGAGCACTCTTCTCTTCTTCAACTCATCTGCACCTTCTCAAGAACACAACTCTCCTCTTGTATTTCAATCACCATGAAATACTTGGGTCTGACCACTTCTTCTTTTGCCTAAGAAGTATTACTAGCTTCCTTCATTACCTCTTAGCAATTTTACCCACGTTCTTTGTGGAATTACCTTTGTGAGCTAAAACAATACCTCTATAGTAACAAGTCTCCTCCTTGCTACATATGCTTCACTAAGCTTCTCTCCTCTGAGCTCAGTCTTTTAGCATTTCTCTCGTTCTTTTCTCTGGAGCCAATTGAGCACTCCTCGCTCTAGATTGGTGCAATCTTGTCACCTCCTTATGCTATTACCTTTCCATCAATGTAGAATCCACACATTCTTCAATATTCAAATCAAATCAAACAAAACATGTCATCTCACCTTCAAGATCTCTGCATGATCTTGTTCCAACATTTACCTGTACTTTGATTGGATTGTCCTCTTTTTCTTCCATATGCAAGTTCTAATGCACTTTAGCTCTATGTGCCTATTATTTGTCAAATTAAAATATGATCCCCATTGCCTACATACTCATCTTAAAACACAACTATGTTCTAAGTCCTTTTCTACATAATTCTCTTATTTTGTTCTGCTATCAATTGTTCCAATAACAACTATGCTCTCATACCAAATGATGTATGGTTACCCCCGCTCTATCCATAGTTTGAATGGATTATGCACATATTTGATCTGTCCGAGGAATTTTAACCCACTAAGTAGTCAAATCTTCTTTTCTTAAGGTTTAAGGCCCATACATTAATTCCTATGCTGAATGGTTTATTAACACTCAACATAGTCCAACGCTTCTCTTAATATGCATGTATCATAACTTTTAATCACCCCTTATCTTCCACTTATTACTTTATTAAAGGCCTTCTCTTAATTCCTTCCTATCGGGATATTATAACTCTTCTAAACCTTCCATTCCTTTAGTATCAAGACTTATTCAACCCCTCTAAGCCCTCATTAAACCTTCGCTAACCCATAAGGCGCATCTATACCTAACCTTCCCTTATTAACATGGATATATATATATATATATATATATATATATATATATATATATATATATATATATTATATATATATAATCTCATATATGGGCACTTAACCTTTAATAACCATTTACAAAGGAATTTAACTCAATACATACCTTTCCACCTTTGGTATGACCTCTGCATGTTTCCCAATGTACGTCTTTATCGCAATCGGCAATCGCTCCTCCGTAGATCACATTAACATATATTTCTCCATCTCCTCCGATATACAATAACGCATAACATTCCATATTTCAAATCACATTAACCATGCCATATAACTCTATAGGGTCCATTCTCATTGGCCCTTTGCATAATCATATGTCGCATGTATTAAGGCCAAGGTCTATTCTCATAAAATATTGTGATCCGATCACATCTCCACCATTGATCCTCTTTCCTATCCGACGGTTTTTAACTCTCCCGATCTCCAAAACTACTACAATGGTTCTCTACCATTGATCTATGCTTAGGAGATCCAACAGTCCACAATAATTTTGGGTTGACAACAAGCATGACACTGAACACCCTTTCCGGACCCAATGGGATTTATAGATCCCCAACTTATAAAAGTTTGGGTCTGCTCCTCTTGGTTAACTTTTGATGAGTTTAACGACAAATGGCCGTATACCAGCAAGATCTCTCGATCGCCGATACAGTTTAAACTCGACGCTTGATCACAAAGATCGAATGGTTATGATTCACCCACACTTCATTCCTTCGCCCTCTTTCTTTACTTGGGTATTACGCATTTCTTCAGCTTTCTATGGTTTTTGGGTTTTCTTAAGGGATTCGCCCCTTGGCTCTTTTGCTACTTAATTCATGTCTGCTTGAACTTAAACTCTGTGAATTCTTACTCTAGATCATTCCAAAGCATCAGTTGGATTCTTTGATTGGCCCTCTACCTCTTCTCTTCCTCTATATATTCGCCACAACTCCGCGCACATATATTTATTGCATAGGACTCTAGTTCACATTGCATTTATTGTTCAATCACTCGAAATACATATTCGAACTCAGAATTGAGTTGTTTATATTAACAAACAAATATTTACATAAAAGAATCTCTTCAGCCTGATCTTCAATGTCACTGGCCTATGTTACACTCAGCCCCTAGGCTTAAATCCCACACTCTAGCTTAACCAGCTAATTATCTCACTTTCTAACCCCTATCTCTACCTTTTAGGCTTACATTTATATCAAGGATTCTAAAACCAATTTCTAGTTTAGATCCATAAAACCCATAACAAAATTCCTAAACCTCTTCCTTGTTCCTAAAACTCCTCTCTAATCCCTAAATTCATGAAATCACTCCTAATCTAAGATTTACAATCAATTTTCAATCCCTCAATCTCTCAACTATAACATTTACACATATGCCTCACAATATTAAATTAATTCCCTATTTTAGATTCTCTCATTAAAATCACTCAAAACATTAATAATTACATTTAATTCATTCTTAGGAACCCAACTTCCTTGAAAACACAATACTCCTATATCTAATAAAATATAGTGTTTCAATACTCCTATATCTAATAAAATATAGTGAGTTTTCTTGCCCTGAATGCTCCTACATGAGAACACCTCTCTCATAATTTTAGGAAAACCATCTCCAATTGCTATTAACAAGTTTTTCTATCAAGATGTCATATAAAAGGAATAATAGTATTGCCAACTCTTGATATGATAATTATTGTAAAATTATTAGAAAAGCAAATAAAGACACCCCTAACTAATCTTTAGGGCTTAGATAAAATAATATGTACAAAAATCTTATCAAAATGGTCACACTCTATCATATAAATAGAACTAAAGAATAAGTGTTAAGGGAGTGGAAGCTAACAATGTTATGACATGTTAGTGTCATTGAAAAGCTCACGAAACTACATGTTAAACTAGAGAGATACTTTGAATTAGAGTACTTACACCATAAATTTGAAAAAGAAGTGTGAAAAAAGGTTTGAAATATCAAAATTTTATTTATAAAAATTGTGCCTAATGGTATGAATTTTGTGTTTTTTTCACATTGATATGTGATTAAGTTTGTACATTCACTTTGATTTTCTAGGTTTTGCTCATAGTCCTTCTTTGCCGACTGAAATTTGACTACAACTGAAATTGAATCAATGCATAACACGAAACAATGAGGATACAACCTTTCATAGTGTCAAGGATATACGACCCTACTGCAAAGAGAGAAAATAAGGGAACAACAATTTCAGTAGATTTTTCTGGATTTTGGAAATCACAACGACGTAACTCAATTATAATGTCTAGGGTTTAGATGAAGATAAAATCTAGTACCCAACGAAAAGAATTAACAGCGACTGAACGAGAATGACTTCTCTTTCAAATTTCATTGCTGTAGGAAGAAAGAATCCAACACCTAATGAAAAGAACGAATAACGACTGAACGAGAGTGACTTCTCACCGAATAAAACAAGCACTCGACTGTGCTGAACGCCTGTGTTTCCCGATATCCATATTCAGATTTCATTGCACTAGGGCCTTGCTAGTTTTACATGATTATTGCACACCTTCACTTACAAAACTGGCACTGGACTGTGCTGAATGCCTGTGTTTCCTGATATCCATATTCAGATTTCAATGCACTATGGCCTTGCTAGTTTTACACGATTATTGCACACCTTCAATTACGGTGCCATTCACGTCGAATCACTTCATTATTTATAAATCCGCGTGCATTCATAATTGGTTCATATGTAGGACTACCTACAGTTTTGGATTGATAAATTTTCTGTAGATTAATGGATCATTGACAAATGCACCTGTCAATAAAATGTGCCTAGTTTAGTCCTGACTGGAACGTATGGGAATTGTTCAAAACAATGTGAAAGTCAACCTGTCACTTTAGATTTAAAACCATTGCTTTCCAAGAAGAAAAAAACTAAACATTTTCATTTAAAGACGAAATGTTGTACATATTCGTAGCTACACAACAATTTGAACATTGGATAATATTACAATTATTCATCTTAAGACAGCTCATGGAAAATAACCTTGTTTTACTTCCCACAAAAAATAGAGCAGAAATATTATCCAACACATCATTAATAAACTATGCTCGACCAACAGAGCAGCAAGGGAAAGGGTAGGATAAGAAATATAGAAAGATAATCATAACTAAGGCAGAAAACATGAACCACCCTTTAAAAGGCAATGAAGGCCAAAATAAAAAAACAGAGTATAATAAGACTAAATAAAAAAGCCCTTGCTAAGAATGGATTAGTCCGCTATCTTTTCAAAAAACATGTCCTAGGCAAAAGTGAGAGAGCACCCTTGGAGAGGGCATAATCTTCAACATTCTACTCTCTGTAGATATGCTGAAAAGAAACCTCTAGAAGAGAGCCTTGAGATCTAAAATATGTTCTATCCATTTGAGAACAGTTGGGACCTATAAAACAAAATGGCCTTGTATACAATGAACCTTGAAAAGGGAGTCCCCGAGAAACAATCTATTATCAATGCTAAGCCAAAGCACCACCTGTAAATCTCCCCACAATGCCAAAATCTAAGTCATGTAGTTCTTGCCCAAACCCCCAAACCATCGTGTAGTTCTTGCCTAAACCCCCGAACCATCTAAAGTGAAAAGATAGAAGAGATTCAATATGGAGAGAGGCTCCACACCTGCATCGCCCATTAGTACATGCCCCATCAAATAAACAAATAGGAAAGATGTTAGCTTGATCAACAAAAATAGCAGACCAAGAAGAAACCTTAGGGAACCATGGCCCCACCTCCATGAAATATGCTACAGTATGGATGGAAATAAAAAAAAGGTGAGGGGGGATCCTTCAAATATGTAAGCATTTCGAGCATGACAAATAGCCCAAAAGACATAGAGAGGAACTGCTTTATAAGCTTGATTTTGTCGATCCCAAGAACTAATGGAAGTTGCCACAGAAGTATGGTCCACATCAATATGTAATCCCAAGAGTGAAATCACTCACTCCCAAATGTCATGGGCAAAAGGGAAGAGGGAGAATAGATGTAAGAAATCCTTTGGCGCTAACTTACAAAGCGAACATCTACGAGGACCTATAAAACTTTTCTTCAAAAGGAAGTCCCAAGTAAGAATACTATTGTGGAGGGTTAACCATGTGAGATATACGAGCTTAAGTGGGACCCCCTCCTCCACATGGGATCAGTGAGATCAACAAAGGGAAGGGATAGTGAACAAGAAATAATGTGTTCATATGCTTCCGTAGCTGCAATGCAACCATCAAATAATTTTCCACCCCATTCAAGTATGTCTGGCCATGTGGACATGGAAATACTAGACTCGTAGAGATTACCTGTGTAGGCTTCCCATTTGGCCTCCATAAATACCACAATCACAAGATCGCTTGCATGTGGCCACAAAATGGAGGATTGATGCAACAATTGTCCCCTCCCAATACTAGCTAGATTGTTTAGCCCCTGCTAGATGAGGAAATTGATTAATGGGATAGATAGAAGATGGATTCCTGAAATTCCTTTGATGGTATCCAAAGGCACTTGAATTTTCTACCCATCCGCAACTGCCCGCGTAGATTACTACATAAGCATGGCACCATAGTCCTTAGGCTTCTCTAGATGACTGAAACGCAAGATTTCGATGGGGTTCCTGCTGATATCGATGCCTCCAGCACACCCTAGGAAATGTGATTTTCCATCATGATGGAATGCCACATTGAAGCTTTTGATGGTCCAGATTCCCCAACCACCCTTGTTTTCAGGTCTAAAAATGAGATTTAGCCCAACAAGCAGGATCCTTTTATGGGGACGGGATCGAGATCAAAGAAAATTTGCTATAATAGACTCAATCATTTTTATGATAGCATGTGGAATTTGGAAAATGTGCATCCAAAATAGAGGGATTCCTTGAAAAACAACTGAGACCATAATTAACCTACCTCCCAATGATCACCATCTATTGTCCCATCGAAGCAAAGTCCTCTCGAACTTTGCAATGAGCCATTCCGAGTGAGATATTTTATAATTTTTCATTTCAAGATACATCCCAAATATTTAAATCCCTAAGATAAACATCAAATCCTCACCCCAAACAAGGAAGTTATACTTTTTATCTCTAGTTAGTCTCCCCCATTTGAAATAAGCTCATATTTATTTTTGTTTATATAGATACCATCAGCCTTGTGAAAATTCTGAAAACTCTTATAAAAGGATTCTCATTGCGCAATTTTTCCCTCACCTGCACAAAGAATATCATCTACAAATAATAGATGTGATAACTCGCTATTTTTGGAAATCATGTAACCCTTAATAAAAAAAATTTCCTTCCTATCTTGAAGCCCTTTGTTGAAAGCATCATGATTAATATAAATAGCAAAGGAGACAATGTGTGTCCTTGTCTCAACACTAAACATTTTGAAGAAATTTGTGGGCTCCCCATTTATAAGAACGGGCCATTGGAGCCAAGGAAACACGTGCCATTATCCATAGAACATGCGTGTGCTTGAAACCGATTTTATAGAGCAATTCAAATCAATTTTCATAATACATTATTTTTTCTTCCTCAATTTTATTGAGTGGATACATTCTTGAGCAATAGCCACTGCGTGTTGTATTCTCTCCATGGAGAAAAAATGGAACTCCTCTAACAAAATGTGTGGGGGCATCATTTTGTAGATGAAATTACATAAAGAGATTGACCTATAATTTGAAAGAGACTTAGGATTAGAAATCTTAGGAATCAGGGTTAAGAATCTTGTGTTGATTCCACGTGGGACACATCTAGAAATTCTAACGACTTCCACCATCCCCTTCAAATCTAGGCCCATGAGGTCGAAAAAATCGAGGAAGTCACTTGGCGAGCCATCTGGACTAGGGTTCTTGTCCTTTGCCATCTTCTTAAGGGTTTGGTGTAACTCCTCATCTAAGATCTCGTCATCCATCAATGTTGAGTCCTTCTCACTGACCAAGTTGGAGAAACTATTAGAAAAATCCATTCTTTCATCCATGTAATCTACCCCCTTTCGTGAAATTGATTTTGAAAGAAAGGAAATCCACCTCCTTGATCTCCTTGGGTGTCGAAAGAATGTGTCTTGTCTCATCTTGAATAGAACAAGTTGAGTTAATTTGCCTTCTTTTAGATGCAACTCCATGCAAAATTTTGTTGTTATGATCTCCACCTTTAATCTATGCTAATTTGCTTTTCTGGTGGTATTCTTCCTCCTGCAACTTTAAAATTTTGTCTTTTCTAGATACTAGTTCTAGGATGTCCCGATGTTGTATTTCAAAGAAGAGGCCAAAGGCAATTAGGTCTAACCTAATTGCAATTTCCTGATCAATTAATAAGAGTTCCTTTCTAATCTCCACTATTAGATTGTTAACCCATGATTTGACCAATGTTTTTAGATGCTTGAGTTTCTCCAATAAACCCATTGTGGGATCATTAGCAATACATAAAATTGGTTGAGACTGTGACCGGTGTACGAGATCATGGAAATTGAGCTCTTTGACCCAATTCATATTTAACTTAAATGGAACCTTAACCTCCCCCAGTTCATCCATCCATTCCAATATATTTTTGAACTAAAAAACGAGGATTTTATATGTTTCAACCTCTCCTACAAAAAATAATCCGCCAAGAATCTATTGTTTCTTTTCGGAATTCTCTCCAACCCCAACCTCCCATTACGCCAAGTAGGGCCCAAAGGTACAAGGACAATGTCATGGAGAACCTTTATGTCTAGGAGACTGGAGAAAAACTTGATAAGGGGTCCAAATTTGATTTTTTTCCCCAACACTCACCAACATTCAGTGTAAAGTTCAAGTCCCCTTCCTATAAGCTGTACGATTAGAGTATTGTGCATATAGATTTAAGATGTGTAGTATAGTATTCTAGCCATGATGGTGACGTGTTAAAATTATTTTGGTCTTTAACCTATAGGCCTTTAATTTAAAACATGTGAACATTACTTACTAAGAGATAACAATTACAAAATCTCACTTACAGAGCCATTTGTGTCAAATAACTCCATTGTTTATAAATCAACTTGTACTCATAATTAATGAGCTTGTAGGGTGGTGTTGTCTATGGGGTCATAATTTTGCTTGGAAATTCAAATTTTTCCCCCAATCTATCCATTTTTTATTTCAAAAGATATAGCCTTAGGAGATTGTTTAAATCATTTTTTGAATGGTGGGAATGGATTTAGAACCATCAAAATTACTTTGGACACTCAAAATCTTGAAGCTTAACCATTGTAATCCAAATTTCCTAAAATTTCTAACAAGATTTTATGAAATTCTCGTGGAAATTTTCATTTTTTTCATAGAAAAATTGTTGCATCATTAAACCACTCTAATGCTATAAAACCAATTGCATTCATGAAATAAGGGTTAGCATGACCTAATTCCCAAGATCTAGATTTTTCTTTAGTTTGTTGTTTCCAAGGCTTTTCTTAGTATTTTCATATGATATTTAGTCTCTTTATTTGGCTGAGTTGTCACTTTTTTTTTTTATATACATTTTTATAATATATATATTTATGTTACTTAACAATTAAAGGTGCATTCACAATTCTAATGTTGTTAAAAAACATAGGATTTGCATTATTATGGATAAAGTAATTGTACAGCTAAAACACTTCTTTTATTAGGAAAATATGTATTTCTTTAGTTGAAAATGGCATGTTAAAATATATATTTTATTTATTATATTTAAAAAAATTATTTTAGTCTTCATATAAACATTTTGAATGTATAGATTAATAATATATTTTTATGAACTCTAAAAGAATAAAGTAATTTATTGACTTGTTTTTTTTTTAATTATTTTTTCTATTTTTTTTTTTTTAGGTAAGCACCATGGGGCTAAACTAGTGACCTATGCAAGGAGTGCCTCATGTGCATCATTCACCATCATCCAAAGGCCAGGGGCTTTCATTTTTATTTATAGATGTGTAATTTTTTTTTATTTCATTCTTAAACATATTAATAATATTTTTATGTAATATTAAATAAATTCCTCATATGTATGTAGATTTAGCTTTCATATATTAATTTTGTTGTGATCCAATTAAAAGTACCACCACACATCCCACTATTATATATTGAATGATTATTTATTTTATATGGATATGTGATCATGAATAAAATATTTAATACATACTTATATATTATATAAAATAAATGGAAATAAAAGATTTATTTTACTTAAAACATTTTATGAGTACCAATAACCAAGAGGAATCAAATTTATCAATGTCCAAGCATTTTATGAAATTTTGCACTTTAAAAAACCTTTGCAACTTGAGAGATCCAATCTCTCTTAGCTCTTAGTAAAAAAAAGATTAAAATAGATCTATGCTTATGCACAACACCAACAACATAATTACAAAGTTAAACTAAATATCATGGAATTTGATTAATAGCCTTTTACAAAACAACAATCTTACCAAGCAAATTTGTATATTTATATAGTGATTAGGCTTAAATGTCATTATTCTATCCAATTATATTGTCTTTCTTACCATTACAAATTTGAAACCCCTCTTAAGTACCCACCCTTGGTTTGTTGCATTCTTAAATTAGACTTAATTA
The DNA here is from genome assembly GCA_000404065.3 of Pinus taeda. Classification (NCBI taxonomy): domain Eukaryota; kingdom Viridiplantae; phylum Streptophyta; class Pinopsida; order Pinales; family Pinaceae; genus Pinus; species Pinus taeda. The sequence continues at coordinate 76,087 of APFE030354095.1, forward strand.
AAATAATATTGATTCAAATTGTTATAATTTTTTTAAAACATAAATGGGAAAATAAAAATTATGTCATATTATTTTTTAACTAAATATATTAAAATATATTTATATTTTTTTATATATTTTTAAATATTACATTTTAAAAATTGAAAAATAAATATAATTTATTTTTAAAATAAATAATTTATAATATATTTCTATTATAGAGTTTAGGCTTTTGTGATTTACAATATTGACAAAGCATAATGTTATGTCAATGTTTAGATCTCTCAACACCATAAGAAGTTCCTTAAAATATTTCAAAGACCTAATAAAACCAATAGATATGAGAGGTGTCTATGATATCTAATGTTTTTGGAGAACCTCGCCAGATTAAGGAACACCCAACTCACATGAAGCATGGGAGAATCCGCTCTTTAGCATGCTAAAATGACTAAGCATCATATATGCATTGAGGAGGCTAAGGTTATTGGGAAGATTCCTCACTTCCATCACCATGAGTTTAGGGAAGCCATTATTGAGGAGGCTAAGATTGTTGCGAAAATTTCTCATTTCCATCACCATAAGTTTAGAGAAACCATTGAAATTGAGAGGATATTGAGTAATATGAACATCATGAGCATGACTCCTGGAAAATTTGTAGCCATTGGATCCCAACCATTTCCTCATAGTTTCTTCTTCTTCTTTGTATTTCTCTTAAACTTTCCTAGTTTCCCTTTTTCTTCCCTTGCCTCTAATTTCTTCTTTTCTCCCCTATTTTTTTTCTTCCCTTTATGTCCCATTCTTTTTTTATATTTAATATTTTTATTCATTATAAGAAAGGATTGTTAGTCAATTTTTCTTAACCTTTATATTTAGAATTAATTTCCCTCAATTTCATATTTTTCCCCCTTTCCTCTTTTGATGGTACATGTTATAATTCTTTATAAATATATATAAACTTATTTAAATACTTAAGGTTATTATTTCTCCTATTTTTAGTCAAGTAAAATGCTAATATAGATTTCTAGTGTTTTAGTTAATGATTTATATTTTTTATAAAGTTAATTCTTTCTAGTTTTTCAACATAGTCAAATGTAGTACTTTTTAGCTGTTAGACATGTGTCCATTTATTTAACTGGTTGCCTTGATCTGATCCTTACAATGTGATTTTTCATCTTACCCTAAGGATGAATCTCATGAATAGCACTAGTTGATTCATAAAATATGAACAAAATTATTCTTAATATGATTATTTTTGAAATAATTTCTAACCATATATTTTTATTATTTTTTTTAAATTTAAAAGAAATATGGTTCATATAAACAAATTCATATACACATTAATTTTAAGTCTTTTAAACCAGAATAATGTTTAAGAGAATATACTTATCAACACAATTTATATAAAGAGAGTTCGCCATTCACCTCACTGCAACTTGCTTTTCCTAAATTCCACACGCTTTCGTGAAAATCATTGATGCTTTCATTGTATCCAAATTACTTTTAGAATTTGATGCTATTCTATTATTGTATATTAAATTTTTTTTATGCTATTCTATTATTGTATATTAAATTTATTTATTCATAAGAATGTAATAAAATATTTGGTTTTACAGATGTTCGATCAGCAATCATGAAATAGAAAAGTCATGAACAGTGCTTAATATTCTTATGTCATTCATTTCGATCTGTCAGATTACTTGTGAAAACACTAAATCACTACATTGGTTTTGATTTTTTCAGCTCAGTTTGGATACCGTAGATTTGGAAAGGTACACTGTTCATTTCTCTTTCAATTAAATGAAAGGTGTTGACAGAAAATGGACGGATCTTGGAATGTGCAGCTATTTGTCGATTGCAGATCTGACAGTGCAAACACCACTGAGGTCTGAGTTGTCTTCAGATGCCACAAATTGGATGCCTGAATTAAACTAATTTACTCTGATAAAAATAGTGGCGTCTGATTCCAATGTGCCGAAGATTCATAAAGAAATCATTGAATACATCTTGACTGTGAGAGGCCAAGAAGTTACAGACACCGTCTTCACAGCATCACGAGGCACCACCATACCTGCTACCTATTCCTGGTCCCCCAGGTTTTAGTGGGTCGGTAGCTCATTAAGAACAATAGAATTATAGAAGTCACATGGAATTATGGAAATTCGGCATACAAATACAGTCACGGATATGCCACCCTACAGTAGGAAACAAAAGGACAAGCGGGTCAATAAGTATACACAACAGTGTTCATTGATTTCGCTTCCCGGGGCAACTGACATATCAATTATCACGTCTGGGGATTCGTTCAAGACAAACGTAAAAGAGCAAAGCCAGGATCAGCCGTACCAGTACACTGGCATTGTCGCTGATGAAAAAGAAGCCGGTGAAAGACTAGATTCGTCAGAAACCTGATTCACTGGAACGCACTTTAGTATAGGAGTATGAGACGCTCTCCCGAGAAAAGATCTTTCTGTTTTGACACGTTTAAGGCCGAGCAGTGCTCTCCCATTTTTTATATTCATTCTGCATACTTCTCAGAAATTGGTCCACTCATTAAAAAGACATCTCTTCGAACAGATTTCCAATTGGCTTTTTTTATATGGCGGGGCTTGTAAAAATGTTTGTGGATGTGGCGTATATTGCGATAGAATCTGGATTACATTGCCACTTTCATAGTGGGGTAGGCTCAAGTAAGTTAGTTGAAGTTATTGCTCTATGGTTTTTTTTTATGTGTGATTGACTAGTGTTGATGAATTAGAACTAGATGAATCCAATCTGATTGATAGTTTAGAGGCGTTGTTCTTTTAAGACATTTATAGATAGAGAACAAAACACGGTTGCAGATACATTATCTAACAAAAGGTGTTGCAAACAAATTGGCGAAATCTCTTTTCTGCTTGCTTCAAAGGTTTCTTTCCAAGAAATGGAGAAAATCAACATCCCATAACTTTCCTTTTTGTTTATGGTTCATTAGTCCCCTTTTTTGTTTATGGTTCATATGGTTTTGACCTATCTACAATTCTATTTGCTTATGTGATGTTAGGCCTCCATTCACCAATATTTGATAGACTACCTCCATTCACCAATATTTGATAGACTAAATTTTGTTAGGGTTTTAATTTGTATAACATGTGATTGGATATAACCGTCATCTTGTAAGGGTTTAAATATTTATTAAGTCAATATTAATCACAATACATTAAATTAATGTTTAGCTTAATATCATATTATTCTCATTCAATAAATAAGATGGAATGGCATTAAGTCATTAATATTATGTTATTTTCATTCAATATGTAAGATGGAATAATATTAAGTCAATGGTTGGTTTATGGTAACATACCTAATATTTTCTTATTTTTAATATAATTTTAAAATGGAATACTCAATGAAATAATAAATAACTAGCAAAAGTAATGATTGATGTCTACCTAGTTGGAATCTCAAAACTTCTCATATATTAAACTAAACCAAATCTTCAAATTTATAGGATTATTATTTATCTATTCATTTTCTTTTTTTCCTCTTGACTTTTGGGAAGTGGTTCTCACACTCACATAAAAGAAGATGATAGATAAATGAATCATTAAGCTTGTAGCTTTTGCAATTAAATCTTAGATACCTTATTATGTGAGTTTATTAGTCCTTACCATGACAAAGAATATATAAATTATTTCTCAATAAACATTTTCAATACATTTAGTTAGCTTTCATAAATTTATTGGATGTTCAATAGTGCGTTGTCATGTTTTCCATAAATAAATACAAGTGCGAGTATTGTAAATAAACAAATACAGTTTTTTTTTAAATAAAATTCACATTTTTGATTGGTGAAGAAGTATGAAAAGGCTCATTAGTTGTGGTTGGAATTGACAATATAGAAAATATATATTTTTAATTAGAGAAATCTAAAAATTGCCTAAATATCATGTACCCTAAAAAAATTAAACACAATGATATAGGAATATAACTTTATTGTACAAAAGTGTGGGTGTATTGGACGAATGCAAAGTCACTTAGTTCATATAGCTTCATTTCATTAATTCCAATGTGTCTTTGCCCTTGCTTTGTACTCTCATTCTTTAATATTTTTGGTGAGTGTCATATACTTTGCCTATATTTCAGTTATTACATTTAATGTTGCACTTTCTCGTGTTTCTTTTGTGAAGCCTACCGAGACCGAGACCATTGAAGCAATCAAGGACATACTTCTCATAATTAACTACCTATCCACATATGGTCATAGGTCATCCTTTCTTCTCCATTACGTTACCTATGCACATGCTTGTAACTCCTCCTTTCCTCTCCTTTTATTGAACATTATTGCTCCTTTTCTCTTTCTATACTTTTATGCATTGGAATTTTTTTAGTGTTATGGTGAGGCCCATGTTTGAGTTTCTTTGCAAAAATTAATATTTTCTAGATTATCTTTCCAAATGCTTCTTCCTATCTCGCTTTGGTAGCATGTGGCACTATTTTAGCCATTTTTAGACTCTTTGACTCAGTTAATGGTTTCCAGGGAAGTAATAACTCTAGTCTTTCCTCTCTTTTGTGCACACAAAGACATTCCAATAATTATGAAGTCTTTTTTGTAGGATTTGTAATGTTATGACTCAAATATTTGGTTAAGTTTGATTAACCTTCCATACATGGAATGTGTCACTTTGGTGGAAGGTACTTATTAATACCTAGTAGGGAAAGTGTAGGAGGTTTATTTTTGTAATTAACTATTGAACCTCTATTCGAGATCATTGATTATGAAGCTTCTAATATTTTGTGTTGAATTCTAATATATTGTGGTTGAAGATTTTTTTTTCTCTAGACCATTTATACTTCTATAACATTGGCTTAACGTAATATTAGATCGGACATGTGTTGGAGGAAGGACAATTATCCTTGGAAAAGATCCATATAGATAAGAACCCTCCTAATATGCACTAATATTCTACCAATAAATAAACATGAGTTATGTAGAGGCATGGTAGGAGTCGGTGTGATTTGATTCAAGATTCTTACTTGGCTTCAACTCGGAGAATGTTAAATGTGAATCCAAATACAAAAGTTGATGTATACTTCTCACCCATCATAGCCGACTCTTTGACACTTCACCATCCACAACCAACTGCCACCCTGCCGCCCACCATCATTTGACTTCTAAATTTCACTATGTAATCATCAAAATCACATGCATAATTATATATCTTCCTTCTTAATCCATAAATTTGTATTTACGTGAGCCCAAGAATCCAAGGAAGGCTAAGACCCGTGTGTAATAAAAATCTATGATTTCTTCTCCATCTTTTGTTTTTTTCTATCGTTCTTATGTTCTTCCTAATTATGTTGTCTCTAAGAATCCCATTAATTGCTATATGCTAAATGTGAACCCAAATACAGAAGTTCAAGCATACTACTCCACCATAGACGTACTTGGGAAGAATTTGATCGAGGTTGATATTGGGAGCCACATACCAATTCCACTTGGGTCCCCAACATTGTCTCTTTTGGTTTTTCTGTTTCCTTAATTGTAGCATAGTTTACTATTTTTGGCATTTTTTTGGGCCGTGAACTTCCAAAGCCATTTTGAGGCCCTAAACGGTGTTTTTAGGGAAAACAGAGAGGCTCGAAACATCCACAATATGGCTTCCCAATTTGTTTTTAGCCTTCCCTTTGAGATCTTCAAAACAAGGTATTATTATAGCCAAACGGAGATTGTATGCCAAATTTACTACCCCGGGAGGTTGATGTACCAATTTACCCAAACAGGGCCCACAGTTTTGGCACTTCATCTCCTAGGATTAGGTTTTTGGATGTTTAGGGTTTTCCACTATTTCTCAATAATAAATAGACCTTTTAGCCTCATTGTAACATAGTTCAAAGGAATGTAGCCCCCACATCTCTCCTAAGAGATAAGCTAACGTTACCCACGCTATCTTATTTCCATTTTGTTTGTAATCATAGTTCAGTATTTTTCCATTAACGAAATGAAGTATTTTTGTACCGCATCTTGCATTTATGATTATATTTGTAAGTTGCATTCCTATTTAAATTCAGATAAGTGGTATCAAAGCGGTTTGCTCTTTCTTTGTTTTTCTTTACATGTCCCCAACGAGGTTGGGGTATAAGGAATTAAGGCTCGATCTAGTTGAACCATTGCACGATTAGCTTTGCAAAACGAGGTGCCCTCCCAAGGTGGAAGAAAAGAAAAGGGCAGGAGATCCTTTCAAAAAGTTGCTCGAAGAAGCTTTCAAGCGACAGAGGGACGCGATGATGGATAACATTGCTAGATCCTTCGACAACTACCCACATGTGATGCATCTTCATCCTGCAGCCATTCTCGAGGTACCACTCCTTTTATGGTACAAGTTAGCTTCAATATTCACACATTCAAAGGCCTGATAGATGCAAATGTTGTAGACAAATGGTTAAATATATTGGAAGGATATTTTTTAGTTCATGACTTTTACAATCAGGAAAAGATTACGTTTGCACTTCTCAAAGCCACAACACACGTTAAGGACTAGTGTGAAACCTACTGTGAACAAAAGGATGAGGGTGAACCCTTGTTGTTTTTAGCTACACCCACTTGGAATTCATTCCAAGATGCCATCAAGGAATAGTGTTACCCTGTCGGGAGCTATGAAGATAAATAAATAAAGTGGACCATGCTATGGTATGGAAGGGACCAAGATGTGTCGGAGTTCACAAATACTTTCCATACCCTTTGCACGAAGTTGGGTGTCAAGGATATTGAGTGGCATTTGGTGCTCAAGTACCATGGTTGTCTACGCAAGTACATCCAGGACGAGATGGAGTTCATGCTCATTTCCTCACTCGGCACGACGTATCAATATGCTGTAAAGATTGAGAAAAAGTTTAAACAGAAGAAGTAGTACATTGGAGCTATGAATCCAAAGCAAGGAAAAGGGGCTCCCAAACCATAGAAAAAGGGACCAAGCTAAGGCGGGGCTACCCGGTACAACCCGTCGAAGCCATAAGAAAAGAACAACACCACAAAGACAAAGAAGGACATGGGAAAATGGTGTGAGTTCCATAAGAGCTCCACTCATAATATAAGTAAGTGTGAGGTCGAGCAGTCACTAGTGGTCGAACTAAAGGCTTTCAAATCAAATGCAGGGTTCGACTCTGAATTCGAACCCGATAAGGGGACTGAAAAAGGTAAGCAGATCATTGATGTGGAAACCAATGCCACGGTGGTTGATGAGCCTTGGTATAGTGACAAGAATGTTGCAATTCCCAAGGCTACTGACTTTAATTATCAACCCGGGGTTTGTACAAACTTAAGAGGTGTCAGCACTATATGTGCAAAATATAATGTGTCCTTCCTTTTTTGTCATGATGTAATGGAGTGCATGTACTAAAGTCAAATCCTAAAATAATTGCAGAGAATGAAATGTTTGGAATGGAAACTTAACCTATTGTAAGAAAGAAAGTACAAGGAAATGTGTGATTTAGCAAAGCTAAATCACACATTTCCTAATTAACTTTCAAGAAACCATGCTTTGTAATAATGCTAAATTATCATGAACCAAATGCTACTATCTAAGCATGGAAGTAAGAAGCATCAAACATTACTAATGTGCAATTAAAGGGGCTGAATTTTTTTTTTTTTATCTTTTTTGTCTTTTCATGCAAAATCAAGTATGCAAAGTTGGTTGTTGGATGGAAGGGTTAGGAGATGGTTGGATGGTGTGGGAGACCCTTGCAAGTGTTTTGGTGACTTCTTCGATGTTTTCTCTCAATTCGGCCTCAAAACAGGCCATTTTAGGAAAACTTACAGGATGGTCCTGTAGGAATTACAATGAACCTACAAGATACATCGAGAGAAAAGTGTGAGGTGTTGGAGGTGATGTAAGGCTTAGGGAAGGTGGTAGATGGGTGGAGTGCAGTGAGAAAATGCCTAAGATCAGTCATAACTCAAAACCAAAGTTGGGAGATGGATGGGTTTGCTCAAAAAGCTTGGAGAAGTTTTCTTGTGAAATGATGCAATTGGCGAGGGTTTAATGACCAAGAAAATAAAATCTAAATTGGATGGGAAAAATTTTGTTATTAATTAGGATGTCTTAGGTCCCTATTCCAAGTGGAGTCACTCAAAAAGTCTTTTATTCACCCATGCATAAAAAATAAAAAAACATTACTAGTCGAAAATCTAGAAATTTGAGAACTAGTGAGCTAATAAATCTAAAAAATGCCTAACCAAATAAAGTGCAAATGCAATTGGGTAATTTTTGTTATGAACTAGAATGCTTTTTTCATCAAATTCAAGTGGAATCAATTCGATTGAAGCTCGTTAGCATGCTCTAAAAACTAGCAGAAATTTATTGTTCTTTGCTAAAAAGGAGGTCTAGCAATCTAGATTTGGGAATAAGAAGACTAATCCAAGCAACTCAATCATTCATATTAACTTCCAAATCTTTTCCAAGGATGATAATTCTTGTAATCCTGCAAAAGAACTTACATCAACCATTTAACTCAATCCTACAACAAGAAATCATTAATTCTAAATGTGGAAATAGAAAGAAATAAAAACAAGAGATGCATGATGAAAAGAGGAAAGAAAATGATACAAAAGAGCTCTTAGGTTCCTGGGATGGGCAAGCCCAAGGAAACTCAGAGACCTATGGAGGAGAACAATATTTAGAGGCTGAACATGACACCAATCTTCATTATTTTCATAAATAGAATTACATCCTTGCAAGAAAATATAATGGAGCTACAAGAATACAAGCTCTCTCCACAATAACACTAATGAAAATTCTATCCCTAGAGGAAAATTCGACTTGGTACTTATACAAAATTATTAGGAATCATTCTGCATGAATGGGGAAGATTTCTCCGCTAAAATCCCTTGATCAGTGGATCTAGTCCCCAATACTAGGAATTTGCATTAAATGGTAGGGAACACATTCCTAGATTTTCTCAATCATTCCCCGGAGGGAAATTCGACTTGGTACTTATCCAAAATCATTAAGAAATTCGACTTGGTACTTATCCAAGATCATTAAGAATCATTCCCCATGGATGGAGAAATATTTCCACACTGACATCCCTTGATTAGTGGATCTACTCCCTTGATTGGTGGATCTGGTCCATCAATTAGTGCAATACATTCTTAGATTTTCTCAATCATTTGACTTCCACAATTTGTGCCATAATTCCATAATATCATGTTGAATTATTATTTATTAATGATCCTCGAGCAGTAGGGAACAAGTCCCTAAATTATCTCCTCCCCCAACTCTTCGTAATGTGCCCAATATTCTCATAATATTCCACAAAAAAATAAATAATATTAGGCACAAATATTCAATTATTCATAAACCTTTGTAATGAATATATTAAAGTAAAAAATAAATTATCTAATGCAAAAAGATAGGTTTAATGTGCTGAAGGATGGTCATAGGCTTTAATTTATGTTTTAAATTAGAGTCATGCACCTTAATTTATGTCTAATTTAAAGGTCCATCAGTGGCCACCACAAAGATATAAAAAATTGAGCCTGAAGATCTAGAGGAGGGGGAAAGCCTCTTCCACTCACAGATGTGAGTGAAGGGTTCTCTGCTATCTTTCATTGTCGATAGCGGGAGCCAAAAGATCCTCATTTCAGTAGAAGTTGTGAAGCAGTTGGGTCTAAAGACTACAACACATCCACAACCGTACACCATTGGGTGGCTTCACCAAGGACGAGATTTTCATATCAGCCAGCAGTGCCACCTTCCCTATAGCATCAAGCACTTCACGGATGAGGTATTATGTGATGTTTCTCTTCTTGAAGTTTCTGATGTATTGTTAGGACAACCATACTTGTGGAAGCAACACGTTGTATATGAGTCTAGACCTCTCTCTGTGATTATTACTTTGGTTAATAATTTGTACAGGAGACCAGAGGTAGCCCCACCTACTGCCATCTCTTTGATAACTATAAAGCAATGCAGTAAGATCATTTCCCAGACTAGGAAATTCCTTTTCCTTATGATTCACCCCCAAGGAAAGAATAAGGTTGTGGACATGGCTTCTAGGCAAGGGTCCTTTGCAAGGCAGCAACAAATGGACAAGGTTGTGGAGGAGTACAAGGACATTCTCGCCTAACCCACAAGAGTAACTCTACACTATCAGGTCAAGCACTCCATCGATCTGACCTCGGATGCGCCACTTCCCAATGGATCGATCTGTCGACGATCTATTTTGAAGAACATGAGATCAAGAGGTAGATTTAGAAACTACTGCAGAAAGGGCACATCAAGCCAATCTCATCACCCTATGGGAGACTAATTGTATTAGTACAAAAGAAGGATGGGACTTGGAGACTATGTATTGAATCTCCGGCACTGAACAAGATCATTGTCCGGAATAGGTACCCAATCCCGCAGATTGATGACCCTCTCGACCAACTCAAGGGGTCCAAATATTTCAGCAAGATTTACTTAAAGTCAGGTTATCACTAGGTGCCTATCAAACCCTCTATTGTGTGGAATACTACCTTCAAATCCAAGGAGGGCATTTTTGAATGGTTGGTTATGCCGTTTGGATTGACGAACGCCCCTGCAACCTTCATGAGACTAATGGACGACATCTTGCGGCCCTCCACCAATGCATTCGTGGTGGTCTATCTAGATGACATCTTGATCTTTAGCAAGAGTTGGGAAGAACACCTCCACCATATTTGATAGATCCTTCAAAGCCTTCAACAACACAAGTTGTGTGCTAACTTGGAGAAATGCACCTTTGGCTTGATGCAGGTTCAATATCTGGGGTACATCATTGATGAGGAGGGTGTACATGTGGACCCATCCAAGATACAAGTCATTCAATATTGGCTAGCCCCAACCACTCTAACAGAGCTTTGTAGCTTTTTGGGTCTTGCCAATTTCTACCGTAGGTTCATGTTGGGATTCTCTCATATCACTTGGTATTTAAGTGAAGTCACCAAGAGTGGGGCGAAAGAAAAGTTCGTTTGGTTGGAAACCCAGTAGCGAGCGTTCTTCGAGTTGAAGAATCGTCACTGTTCTGCACCAGTCCTCACATTACCAGACCTGCAATGACCATTTGAGATTGAGACAGATGCCTCTGACTATGCTATTGGGGCAGTTCTAACTCAACATGGGCATCCAGTGGCTTACCATAGTGAAACACTTTCAAACACAGTCCTAAAGTACCCCACTTATGACAAAGAAATGTATTCCATTATGCAAGCATGTCGTCAATGGAAGCATTACATTTTGGGGAATGAAACAATCATCCACACAAACCACCAACCTCTATTGTTCATATAGACACAAGGGATGTTTCAAAATGATAACCATCAGAAATGGTCCACCTATATGCAACAGTTCCATTTGAACATTAAGTATAAGAAGGGAAGCACTAATAATGCCACTGATTACCTAAGCAAACCACTCGTGATGGCGTTGATCATTGTGCTCAACTCCTATGGGCATGAGACATCCACATGGTAACATGTTTACAAGAGAAATTTAGAATTCAACAACATATACCAGACACTCCTGGAAGGGAAGAAAGTTCCAATTTTCACCTTCAGGATGCACTGTTATACCACTTGGGACACATATGTGTTCCTTCAAGTAAGCGTGCCAAGATTATTTGGGAGGTGCACTAGAGTCGTGTTGCTGAAAATTTTGGAGTAGAGAAAACAGTGGTGGTATTGCAAAAGTATTTTTATTGGCTGACACTTCATCAGGGTGTTGGGAAGTACATTAGATCCTACAACGCCTGCGTCATTGCAAAACCAACCACTAAGAAGCAATGCTTGTATACTCCTCTACCTACTCCTAGCCAACCTTAGGAATCTTTCTCCATGGATTATATGTCGGGCCTTCCTTCTACTAAGCACAACAATGAGTGTGTTTTCATGGTTGTCGACAGATTCTCTAAGATGGCGATCATGGCAGCCTACAAGAAGAGTATCTCAGCAGAGGCCACTACTAAGCTCTTCTTTGAGTGAGTGTGGTTACACTTTGGGATCCCACAGTCCATTATCTCAAATTAGGAAATTTGATTCTTGAGTGCATTTTGGTCAAGTCTCTGGTCGATGTTGGATACAAAACTCAGTAATTCCACGACTTTCCATCCCCAAACTAATGGCCAAAAAGAGCTTGTCATCATAATGATAGTACACATTATGTGTGTGTACAACTCGAAACGTCCACACAAATGGGATGAAAGTATCCCTTATGTCCAACACAACTGCAACAGATCTCTCCACAGCTCAATAGGCCACAACCCCTTTCAAGTAAGGTTGGGATTTCAACCATTATGCCACATTGATGTGGCCATACCATTTACAACCACTCAGGTAGATTTGGCTCACATGAAGTCTGAAGTTGAAAGGGCTAATAGCTTCATAGATCGCATTCAACATGTCTGCTAATAGGTTCATGATATATTAGATATATCCACTGCTAAGTACAAGAAGTGACATCATCAACATTTAGTGTCGCACATGTTCTAGGTGGGTGACAAAGTTTGGCTTCATTTGTAGGAAGAGTGCTTTGTTGGGCCCCACTGCAAGCTTCACCTACTCTCATATGGGCCATACACCATCACCATGGTCATCGATGACAATGTCTTCAAGCTCAGCATCCCACCACTCCTTGGTCTGCACCCATTGTTCAATGTAGATAGACTTTGGCCATACTTCCCACCATTGTTGGACACATCTGACATTGTAGAACAACTCACACCAACATAGCTAAACCCATACTGCATGGAATAGGTCACCATGATCCAGGTGGATGTTGGTGGCCACCCACCTATCCCACTTGGACCCCCACAACTTTCTTTGAGTTTTCGTTATTGTAGCACAATTTACTATTTTTAACAGTTTTTTCGGTCCTAAACTTCTGGAGCCGTTTTAAGGCCCTAAACGACATTTGTTGGGAAATCTAGGAGCAATATGGGTCAACAGACTGATGTTGCTATCCAAGAAGTTGTAGTGCTGGGAGATATCTTTCTAATGAGCTATTGTACACGTTAAACGAAGATCAGGTGCCAAAGTTACGACCCCGGGAATTTGATGTACCAACTTACCCAAAATGGGGCCCACAATTTGGCGTTTCATCTTCTAGGGTTAGGTTTTGTGATGTTAAGGGTTTTCCATTGTTTTCCAACAATAAATAGGCATTCGAGCCTCATTATAAGATAGTTCAGAGGCATGTAGCCACCACATCTCTTCTCAGAGATAAGCTACCATAGCCCTAGCTGGTTTATCTCCATTTCTGTTTGTAAGCATATTCGAGTATTTTACATTAATGAAATGAAGTATTATTTCCACTGCATCTCTATATTTATGGTTATCTTTGTAATGTGTTGTGTTCCTGTTTAAATCTGAATCAGTGGTATTAGAGCAGTTTGCTTTTTCTCTGTTGTTCTTTGCATGTCCCGAGCAAGGTCGGGAGGAGTTAGGGATTGAACTGGTCGAACCTTTGGAATACCAACCTCACAAATCCCAATGGCCTCCCATGGCAGATGAAAAGAAGGACGAGGAGGCAGGAGATCCTATAAAGATCTTGCTCAAAGAAGCCCTTAATCGACAAAGGAACACGATGATGGACAACTTTGCACAAATCCTTTAGTGACTACCTAGAGGTGACGCATCGGCTTCCAACAGCTACTCTGGAAATGATACACCTTTTAAGGTACAAGTTAATTTTTAAATCCCCATATTCAAGGGTCAAATAGAAACAAATGCCGTAGATAAATGGTTAAATCTGCTAGAGGGTTATTTTTTTTCATGAATTTTTTAGTCGGGAAAATATTGTTTTCGCTCTTCTCAAAGAAACCCCCCACGTCAAGGACTGGTGGGAATCCTACTGTGAGCAGAAGGATGAAAGTATGAACTCACTATTCTCAGCCGCACCCACTTGGAATTCCTTTCGTGATGCCATTAAGGAGTAGTACTAACTTGTCAAAAGCTATGAGGAAAAATACATAAAGTGGATGATGTTGTGATAGGGATGGGACGAAGATGTGTTGGAGTTCACAAACATTTTTTATACCCTTCCCACACAGTTGGGTATCAAATATTCTAAGCTGCATCTAGTACTCAAATACCACGGCTGCCTAAACAGATACATCAAAGAAGAGATGGAGTTCCTAAACATCTCCTCGCTTGGCACAACGTACTGATACGCTGTCAAAATCGAGCAAAAGTTCAAATAGAAGAAGAGAGACATTGGATCTGTGAATCCAAAGACCAAAGTACAAAGCCAGGGCGGGGTGACCCAAGACAAGCCATCAAACCTGCAAGAAAACAACAACACCACGAAGTCAAAGAAGGACATAGGAAAGTGGTGTGAGTTCAACAAGGGTCGCACTCATAACATAAGTGAGTGTTGGACCAAGCGGTCGTTGGTGGCTGAGTTGAAGGCTTCATAATCAAATGCATGTTCCAACCCTGAGCCAAAACCTGACAAGGGGAATGGAAAAAGAAAACAGATCATTGATGCGGACCTCAATGTCACTGTTGCCACCACCAAGACTAGAAGAATGAGCTCGAAGACCGAGAGGAGGGTGAGCTTCTTCTCCACTCACAAATGTGAGTGAAGGGTTCACCACTGCAATTCATTGTTGATAGTGGGAGCTAGAAGAACATCATTTCAGTAGAGGTCGTGAAGCGGTTGGGCCTACTGACTACACCACACCCGCAATCATACAGTATCGGGTGGCTTCATGAAGGATGAGATCTTTGAGTCCGCCAGCAATGTCACCTTCCCTATAGCATGGAGCCCTTCACAAATGAGGTATTGTGTGATGTTACACCTCTTGATGTTTGTGATGTTTTATTAGGCTAGCCATACATGTGGAGGGGACATGTTGTGTATGAGTCAAGGCCTTGCGTTGTCATTATTTATTTGTGTAAGTCATTATATAGGATACTAGAGTTAGCCCAACCTACCACCACCTCTTTGATCACTACCAAGAAAGGCAGCAAGCTCATCTCCTAGACTAGAAGATTCATTTTCTATCTGGTTTCCTCACAAAGTAAGGGGAAGATCATCACCACATCCATGACCCCTGCAAAGGGTTCCTCCACGTAATAGTAGCAGTAAAGGGATATGGTCATGATAGAAAATAGGAACAACTTCTCGTCACCCACAGGGGTACCACACAAGCTTCAAGTGGGAAACAAAGTCTCATTGCATCTTGAGAAAGAATGCCTTACAAGAGCCCATAAGAAGCTCTGATCACGCCGACATGGTCCTTACACCATTACTAAGGCTATGGGAAATAATTATTTCGAGCACAACATTCCTCCATTCCTTCACTTGCACAAAGTGTTCAATGTGTACTTCCCTCGACCATGCTTCCCACCATTACTGGACACATTAGAGATTGTAGAATAGCTCACTAGGGACCAAGTTCAGTGGATGAAGGAACTCAATGCAATGAGGACCATTGCTTCCTAAGGGGGAGGAATGATCTAGGTGGATGTTAGTAGCCACCTACATATCCCACTTGGACCCCCACAACTATCTCTTTCATTTTTTCAGTTTCTGTAATTGTAGCACAATTTACTATTTATAATATTTTTCAGGTCTTGAACTTCCGGAGCTGTTTTTAGGCCCTAAACGACGTTTTCTTGGGAAATCTCGGAGCAACATGGGTCCATGGTCTGATGTTTCTCTTCCCAAAGTTGTAGTGCTCAGATATATCTTTCTAACAAGCTATTGTATGCATCAAAAAAAGATCGGGTGCCAAAGTTACGACCCTGGGAAGTTAATGTACCAACTTACCCAAAACGGGGCCCACAATTTGGTGTTTCATCATCTAGGGTTAGGTTTTGGGATGTTAAGGGTTTTCCATTGTTTTTAAACAATACATAGGCCTTCGAGCCTCATTGTAACACATTTCAAAGGCATGTAGCCACCACATCTCTTCTCAGAGATAAGCTACCATCGCCCTAGCTGCTTTATCTCCATTTCTGTTTGTAAGGATATTTAAGTATTTTACATTAATGAAATGAAGTGTTATTTCCACTGCATCTCTATATTTATGGTTATCTCTATAATCTGTTTCATTCCTGTTTAAATTTGTATCACGCCATTGATCGGATCATGGACACATAGATCAAGAAAACTCGCGAGTAGAAGATCCAACTATATTAGGTTGTCAAAGTTGGCCAACTCCTTCACTAAGGCAAGTGGCTCACCAGGGACCAAGTTCAATAGAAGTTTCCCCATCTCATGGAGGCACTCAATGCAATGGGGACCATTTCTTCCTAAGGGGGAGAATTATCCAGGTAGATATTGGTGGCCACCTACCTATTCCACTTGGATCCCCAACAATGTCTCTTTCAGTTTTTTGGTTTCCTTAACTATAGCACAATTTACTATTTTTGGTAGTTATTCCAGGAGTGAACTTCCGAAGCCATTTTGAGGCCCTAAACAATGTTTTTAGGGAAATTAAAGAGGCTAGAAACATCCCAAATCGGCTTGATGGTTTTTCTGGTCTTCTTTTTGAGACCCTCGAAACAAGGTATTATGATAGCCAAACAATGATCATATGCCAAAGTGACGACTTCGAGAAGTTGATGTACCAATTTACCCAAACAGGGCCCACAATTTTGGCACTTCATCTCCTAGTCTTAAGTTTTTAGATGTTTAGGGTTTTCCACTATTTCTCAATAATAAAGAGGCCTTTTAGTCTCATTGTAACATAGTTCAGAGGCATGTAGCCGTGACATCTCTCCTTAGAGATAAGCTAACATCTCCCACGATATCTTATTTCCATTCTATTTGTAAGCATAGTTCAATCTTTTTTCCATTAATGAAAAGAAGTGTTTTTCTACCGCATCTTTACATTTATGATTATATTTGCAAGTTTTTTCTTCCTGCTTAAGTTCAGATCAGAATTGCATAGAGACCACTTAACGCTAGGCACTCCACTCTCGCTAGTGCCATGATGACCGATGATTTGGAATATAATCTGTTGGATTATCATCTGTAAGTTCAAGGCAACCGAGGATTCCATCATAGAGGATTTGCAACGACAATAATTATAGAGCACCATCCTAGAAGGTGGAAGGCATACTCGAGTGGCAATCTGGTGGTTGGATTTGTGGCATATCATGAAGGCAATATAAAGTTCTTGGTTGCATTCTTACTCCAAAAAAATTTCGTATTTTTTTCTTCGTACATTAAATTAAAAGAGTGTGGGAAAATTGTAGTTATATAATTAAAAAAGAAGAAGAAAAAGGAGTGGATGTGTTATGCGTTGTGTTATAATATTTATGATGTGCTTATATATATGGTGAAATGTATTTGGACGTGTTATATGTTGTGTTATAACGTTTATGGTGTGTTTATATATATATATATGGTGAAATGTATTAAGTTTTGACTTTACCATTGTTATATATAAAAAAAGGTCATCATTTGTGATGAATTTGTTTAAAGGAGATGAATTTGGCCTTTTATTTAATGGTATAATATTTAAATCTTTATTTTAAGTGGACTTTTTGTTTTTGGGGTGTGAATTTTATTGAGAATGGAGACAATAGTTACTGATATGGAGAAGTTGAGTAGGGTTAATTTTTCCTTATGGAAATCGCAGATGGAGGATATATTGATTTTAAAAGATCCTTATTTGTCAATTGAGGGTTTAACAAAGAAATCCTCATTGATGACAGATGAGGAATGGAATAATCTAGATAGAAATGTGATTGTGACAATTCACCAATATCTAGAAAATAATGTGTATTTCAATGTGTCCAGAGAAAATATGGGAAAAGGGTTATGGAAGACGCTCTATGATCTATATGAGAAGAACATGGCATCAAACAAAGTATTCATGATGAAGAAGATTTCAAATCTCAAGATGAAGGAGGGTGCTTCAGTTGCTAAGCACTTGAATGAATTCAATATTATTACTAATCATCTTGCCTCTCTTAAAATAATTCTAGATGATGAAATTAGAGCTATCTTGCTAATGTGTTCTATGCACTAGAATTACACAAGAAAATATAAAAAGTACGAACAAGAATTATTAGAGATGTTTTAATATTGAAGAATGGGAAGCTAAGGAAGGAAAGTTGCTTTAGGTAAGGAAGTAATAACTAGCAAAGACCCAAGTTTGGATTCAAAAGAATAATTCTTCCAAGAAGTCCTTTTACATCCACGTATTAAATTCTATTTTATTACTGTTATTTAACATGTAATAATTTTGGTCATAAGAAAATAGATTGCAAAGAATATGTAAGAAATTACTATATGAGGAATAAGAGTAGAGGATTATATAAGATCTCAAGAAATGATTTTTTGAGTAGAAATCCTAGAAGTTTTAATGAGAATGATGTCAAAATTTGCAATTCATTTCCCCCCTTATTAGATCACGTTGAATGTTTCAAGTGCAACAATTTGGGCACAAATCTCATAATTGTAGAAGCAATATGTTGAGTCTTCCACAAAGAAAAGTCAAATACATTATTAGATATAGAAAATCAAATAGCAAGGGGATGTAGAAGGAATAAAAAAGGAGCGGATATAATGTGATCTAGTTCTATGTGTATACAAAAAATGCATGTTCGAGTCATATGACAGGAGATAAGAACAAATTTGTCTCTCTAAAGGAAGTCAAAGGAGATAGTGTCACCTTTGGAAATAATGATTTTCGAGGGATAATTGGAAAAGGCACAATGAATCTTGATGATGGAAGGAAGAAGATATAGAATGTTCTTCTTGTTGAAGGTCTAAAGCACAATATACTAAGTCTATGTCAAATGGTTTATCAAATGTATGATCTCACGTTCAAATCCAAAGGATGTGAAATGAGAAAAGAAAATTCAAGAATATTGGTAGAAAACACAATTATGTATCCAAACATGTATATGTCCTCAATAATTCTAGAAGAAAGAAAAACTCCTCTATTGGAGTAATGTGCCTAACAAATCATTAGTAAGAAACAAAATAAGACACTACAACACATTAAAAAAAATGAGGAATTTTGAGATTGAGCTAAAGGAGAGACTGATGAAATTTAAAGGTTCCAAGATATGAATTTACAATAGAAAGTGAAGTAAATGATGCATCTAAATTAACAATAGTGCATACGTTCAAAGGGAGCAACATGTTTCCCTTGATATGAGCAAAGGGGTGATGTTATAAATAATGAGAAGCACCAATTCAAGAGGAACAACCCTTTGATAACAAAAATAATAGTTTCATAAATGGAGAAGTTACCATCAAGGGAAGTGTTTATTAGAAGTGGACCCTGATTATCTTCATGATTCATAGGTCTTGTTCTAGCTACATTTGGATCCAAATCCATGATAGCGGGTGTGGGGGGGCTTGCCCCCCGCTATTGTTGCCTCGCTATTTAGGTGAGGAAGGGGTACCTCCCCCAAAGCTAAAAATAGATGAAAATTTTCTTTGTAAAATATTGTATTTTCATAGTCAATCTTGGCCATTCATTAAGCAGATGATTGGACAATAGAAGCTATGTTAATTTAGGGTTTTCTTCCATAGAAGGAAACCTTTGGTTTATATGAGAGAATTGTATTGTGGTTGTGTATTAGTATTTTGAGCAATAAAAAGAGAGGAGGTTGTGTGAGAGTGAAGAGGAAATTACATCGAATCTGTTGTAGGTTGTCTCTCTTCATTTTGCTAGAAAATATAAAAGGAAGGACTAGCTCTTTCTCCCTGGACATAGCCGAAATTGAGTGAACTATATATATCTGTGTCTTTCTTCTTTTATGTGTTTCTATATTTTTGTTTCCAAAATATCTTATGTGTTCCATTTCTCTATAATATATAATTTTCTAACAACTAGTATCAGAGCTGAAGGTCTATTTGGCTAATAAACTCATAGGAGAGAAGGGTTCTTGGTTTGAGTCAAAGCAAAGGTAGAAGATGGTAGGTTTAGGGTCGAGAAATTTAATGGCCATAATACGAGTTGTGGAAGATGAAAATGAAAGATTATTTGTATCAAAAATATTTGTATCCACCATTGAGAAAAAAGTCAAAGAAGCCCACAAGTATGACAAATGCAGACTGGGATCTTCTTGACAGAAAGGGACTAGGAAAAATATGGGCATGTCTAGCAGCATTGGTGGCATTCCAAATTTCTAAGGAAACCACAACATAAGGTTTAATGATGGCATTGGCCAAACTATATGAAAAACCCTCGGCCTTAAATAAGGTATTTTTTATGAATTGTTTATTTAATATGAAGATGTTAGATAGTGGATTTGTTGTTAATCATTTAAATAAATCTAACACAGTTACGAGTGAGTTAAGTTCCATCGGTGTAAATTTTGACAATGAATTTAGGGCTATGTTATTTTTCTACTCATTTCCAGAAAGTTGGAATGACCTTGTTATGGTTATTAGTAACTTTGTATCTAGATTTAGTACTTTAAAGTTTGTTGATGTTGTTGGTGCCATCCTTAGTGAGTAAATGTGATCGAAACTCTTTGGTGAGACATCAGGTAATGCTTTGACTCCATCGGCTAGTGGAAGAAAAATGGAAAGAGGAAGAAGCTCAAAAAATCATAGTAAGTCAATAAAAGGTAGAACCAAATTCATATCAAGGATAATGTTCTAGAAATGTGGGAAGAAGGAACACGCGAAGAAATATTGCAAACCTCAGAAGGGAAAAGAAGGAGATGGACAATACGATAACAATCATGAAGTGAATGTGACAAGTGATGTGTTGTAATATGCTTTGATTCCTTCATTAAAAAATATTATTGATGCATGGATGGTATATTTAGGGACCTCATTCCATTCCACACCGAATAGGAAACATTTTCATGACTATTTTCTAGTAGATTTTGGATAGGTTCATCTAGGTTATGATAAACCCTGTAAATCATTAGAATGGGTAAGGTTTTTATAACACGATAGAATACAAACCGATGGCTATTAAAGGAGTTAAGTCATGTTACAGATTAGAAGAAAAATCTAATTTCAACAAGGTAGTTGGGAAGTGAAGGTTGTGTAACTACCTTTATAGACAAAACTTGAAAGGTCACTATAGGAGCCCTGATAATAGTGAAAGGAAAAAGGGTTGGTACATTGTGTTTATGCAATGTTATTTCTAATTATGTTAATTCTTTAACCTCCACATGAGTAGATACAACATTGTGGCATCATAGGCTTGGGCACATGAGTGAGAAAGGGATGCAAATTCTTCATTCAAGAAATGTGTTGCCACATTTGAAGCACATTTATTTGTATTTCTATGAAAATTGTGTTTATGAAAAACATAAGAGTGTTAAATTTCTCAGAGTTAGGAAGGAAAATAAGAGTGAAAAATTGGATCTTGTGCATACATATGTATTGGGACCTTCTAAGGTATCATCTCTTGGAGGCACTCACTATTATGTTATTTTTATTGATGATGTAACTAGAAAAACTTGGATTTATTGTATTCGAAATAAATCTGATGTATTTGATACTTTCAATAAATGCAACATTTTTGTTGAGAATGAGATAAGAAATAAGTTGAAGTGTCTCAGATTAGAAAACGGAGGTGAATACTACAACAAAGATTTTGGTAAGTAATTATCAATGCATGGAATTTGTAGAGAGAATACAATTCTAGGGACACCATAGGATAATGGTATGTTATAAAGGATGAAAAGGACAATCATGGAGCATGCAAGGTGCATGAGATTGCATGCAGGATTGCCTTTACAATTTTTGGCATATATTTTAGATACTTTTGTCTATCTAATAAATAAAGGCCTTCAAGTTCCTCATATGGTGTTATTCGAGAAGAGGCATGAACAAGTAAAAAGATAAACTACTCATTTTTAAATACTTTTAGTTGTCAATCATTTTTCCACATTAATAATGAAAATAGAACAAATCTTGAGGGAAAATCAATGAAATGAACCTTTATTGGATATGGTGTTAATGATTTTTTTATCGCTTATATGATTATGAAAATCACAAAATCATTAGGAGAATAGATGCCATATTCAATGAAAAGATCTTATATAAGGATCATATGCAATGAAAGAAATAAGAAAAGGAAAACAAGGAATGCACAGTGCTTGATGTGATCATAGAAAAAGTAAAGGTAATTGAAAATAAGAATGATCAGGGGCCACAATAACAACAACAACCACAACAAAAACATGCACCTCAAACAACTTAAACTAATGTTAGAAGATCTACTAGGATAAGTAGACCACCTGAATGATACTTTCCTTCATTATATTATGTATTGTTGACTGAGTATGGTGAAATGGAAATATATTAACAAGTTATGAAGGTACAAACCATGAAGAAGTGGGAGAAATCTATGGAGGAAGAGATGGAATCCTCAATGCATAACAATGATTGGGACTTAGTCAAGTTGCCTGCTGATAAAATTGCAGAGTAAATGGGTTGACAAGTTGAAGGAAGAAGATGGAGGTAAATAAGGTATAAGGTTAGACTTGTTGTGAAGGGATTTGCACAAAAGAAAGGTATATAATTTGATGAAATTTTTTCTCTTGTTTTTAAAATGACTTCAATCATAACTATTTTAATTCTAGTGGCAACAAAAGATTTACATCTTCAATAGTTATATGTAAAGAAAACCTTTCTCCATGGGCATTTGGAGGAATAAATATATATGAAGTAACCAAAATGGTATGAGGTCAAAGGGAAGGAGAAATTAGTATGCAGGTTGAAGAAGAGCTTGTATGACCTAAAACAAGCTCTAAGGTAGTGGTTATATCTACAATTTGATAGGTTTATGTCTGTGCATGATTATACTAGATGTCACTCTAACCATTGTGTTTATCTAAAAAGGAAAAATGATGGTAGCTATATCATATTGCTATTATATGTAGATGACATGCTTGTTTCAGGGTCTAACATGCAGGAAATAAATGTGCTCAAAGGCAAATTGGAAAAATAATTTTCAATGAAGGATTTGGGTGTTGCACAACAAATATACAGAATGCAAAACCAATCAATACAGCTTTGGCTAGCCATTTCAACTAAGTAAGGAGATGTGTCCCAAGACCTAGGAAAAGAGGGATTATATGTGTAAAGTTCCATATACATCAGTTGTTGGAAGCTTAATGTATGCAAAGGTTTACATAAGAATTGATATTGCACATGTAGTGGGAGTTGTGAGCATGTATATAAAAAATTCGAGAAAAGAGCATTGGATGGCAATGAAGTGGATTCTCAGGTATTTGAGAGGTACCGCAAATCAAACATTTTGTTATGAAAGTTCAAACATTACTCCATAGGAATATGTTGATGCAGATATGGCAAATGATAGAGATAACAAAAGGTGCACCACAAGGTATGTTTTTACTATAGGTTGAAGAATTGTCAATTCGGTTTTAAAAATGCAAAGTGTTATTTCACTTTCAACAATAGAAGTGGAGTATGTTGTTGTTATAGAGGCTAGTAAACAAATGATTTGGTTACAAATATTTATGGATGAGTTGTTATAATGAAACCAGCTCACAAAAAGAAAGAAAAGATAGTTGAACGCCTTAGAATTCAGCCTCTTCGAGGGGGCAACCTCCTTTACATTACACAAATGAACAATTCTTTGATTATTCAAATGAAAAAACCTCCTTTCTATATATAGGAGTCTAAAGAGTCACAATATAACCCAACTTACCTAACAATAATAATATAAAGCCACAAAAATAATAATAGAGTGATTCTATGGGGCACAATAGGGCACAACAATATTAATAAGGGATACAAATACAATAGTAATGGGGTAATCACTAGTATTATAGGGACATAACATGCCCCTCTCCTTCAAAAAATTGTTGTCCTTAATGCTTGAGTAGTTTTGGATGCTTTTGTATAAAATTCTCATCCTCCCGTGTGGAATCTTTAGTTGATAAGTTCTTCCACTTAATGAGATACTCTAAAATTGATCGATTTCGTAGCTGTCGATTCTTGTTTCTGTGACTGCTTCCGGTTCCAATATAATTTTTCCCTCCTCATCAAGTTATGGAAATATTGTTTAAACTGGGAGCTTGATGCCTGTAACCTTCTTTAAACATGAAACGTGGAAAACTGGGTGCACTCGAGAAGCTGCAAGAAGCTCCAATTTGTATGCCATAGTACCAATCTTTTACAACACCTTGTATGGACCATAATACTTTGGTGATAATTTATTATCCTTCTTAACTTGCTGGAGGGACATTTGTTTTCATGGTTGTAGCCATTCGAATACCCAATCACCTACATCAAAACTTCTTTCACTGCGATGCTAATCTACCTATTGTTTCATTCTATTCTGTGCCAACACGAGGTTATCCTTTAAGAGTTGGAGGACTTTTTGTTTATGTTCAATGTGATGTTCCACGACTTGAACATTAGAATTTTCTCTTAAATATGATGTGATGGATGGTGGTTGATATCCATGAAGTGCCATAAATGGGGTCATTTTTGTTGCTATATGAAAGGAAGTGTTATACCACCATTCAGCTAGAGGTAACCATTTGACCCATTGTGTGTGTTTTTCATATATAAAGCAACGAAGATATCCTTCCAAAAATTTGTTTACTATCTCAGTTTGCCCATTAGATTGAGGATGATAAGATTCTCTATGAGCTAATTGAGTACCAAGACAAGAAACTAATTATGTCCAAAATTTTCCAGTGAAAATGGGATCTTTGTCACTTACAATAATCTTTGGGTTTCCATGCAGCTTTTGAATTGTTTCCATAAATGCAGTAGAAATTGCACTGGCTTTAAATGGATGTGATAATGCACAAAAGTGTGCATACTTGGTAAGTCTATCAACTACCACCATGATGACACTCTTTCCCTCATACTTGGGTAAACCTATGATAAAATCCATTGAAACCTCCTCCCAATGTTGGCTTGGAATGGATAAAGGTTGTAATAGACCCGGGGTCTTAATTGTTTCAAATTTATTTTGTTGGAAAAACAAACATTCTGCCACAAAATTCTGAATATCTGATTTAAGGCCATCCCAAAAAAATTCCTTCTTAACCCTGTGGTAAGTTTTTAAAAACCCTAAGTGCCCTCCTAAGGGAGAAGTGTGCAATTCCATAAGAATCTTTTGTTTGATTTGGGAATTCTGACAGAGGTATAAGCGATGTTTGTACCATAATGAATCATTTTGCCAGCTAAATGTATCATATTACTGGAATCTTGTTGTAAATTTCGAATAAGTGCCCATGATTTTTCATCATTCTTCCATTCCTCCCTTGCTTTGTTTTATCTAATCTACTTGGGTAATAGAAATGGTGCACAACAATGCTTCCACATCCTCATCCTTTCTTGAGAGTGCATCTCCCACCACATTTTGCTTCCCTTTTTTTTAGTTGATTTCAAAGTCATAACCCAACATCTTTGTGACCACTTTTGTTTCTCTTCAGAGGATAATCTTTGTTCTAAAAAGTATTTAAGGCTATCATGATCTGATTTTACCTTGAAGTGTCTCACCATTAGGTAGGGTCTCCATTTCTTAAGTGCATGTAGTATTGCCAACATTTCCTTCTCATAAATAGCTTTGTGTAAAATCTTTCCCTTGATTGGACAACTTTCAAAAGAAATGGATCTTTCATCTTGCATTAAAACAACACCAATTCCATTTATTGAAGCATCACATTCCACAATAAAGGTTTTTGTGATGTCCGGTGAGCTAAGACCAGTGCTTGTCACATTGCCTCTTTAAGATGTCCGAAAGCCTTTGTTGCTTCTGGAGTCCATCAAAATGCATCTTTCTTCAATAATGTTGTTAGAGGTGCTGCTATTCTCCCATAATTCTCAACAAACTTACGATAAGCACTTGTCAACCCAAGAAATCCTCGTAGATGCTTTATGGATGTGGCGATTTTCAATTCCTTAATGGCTTTAATTTTGCTAGGGTCTACCTTAACTCCTTCATGAGATACAATATGACCCAAATATTCCACCTCTTCTACTCCAAAGAAACATTAGGATCTTTTTGGATATAATTGTTTCTCCTCCAGTAGTTGTAGCACCCTGTCAACATGTTCAACATGATCCTTCGAAGACTTGTTGTAGATTAGTATATCATCAACAAATACTAACACAAATTTTCTAAGGAAGGGTTTGAAAATGGAATTCATCAAACCTCAAAATGTAAAAGGTGCATTGGTAAAGCCAAAAGGCATGTCCAAAAATTCATAATGACCCTCATGAGTTCTAAATGTTGTTTTGGGAATGTCTTTAGTCTTCATTCTGATTTGATGAAATCCTGAATGAAGATCCAACTTCGTGAAGTAAATTGATCCATGAAATTCATCCAGTAATTCATCATTGACAAGAATGGGAAAGTTATCTTTAATAGTGAGCTTGTTGAGCTCTCTATAATCCGGACACATGCACCATGATCCATCCTTCTTGTGCACCAATACTACTGGAGCAGAGAAAGAACTTTGACTAGGTTGAATTATACCAGCCTCTAGCATTTCTGCAACCATACATTCAATTTCATTCTTTTGGGCATAGGGATATATGTATGGCCTGATGTTTGGAGGAACACATCTGGAATCAGATGAATAGCATGATCATGATCACGAATAGGTGGGAGATCTTTGGGAGTCTCAAATATCTTGGAATGATTGTCCAAGACCTTTTGGAGATCTGGAGAAATAGATGATTCTGAGGTGGAAACATCTAGCGAACATAACTGTGCAATTACACCTCTTTGTTCCTTTGTTAGAAGCTTTTTCATACCGTTAGAGCTGATTACCTTTCCTGGTTTCCCTACAATACCCCTTAATTCAACTTCCTTTCCTTCCACATAAAATTTCATGAAAAGTTATTGAAAATTAACAGCTATTGTACGCAATGATTGTAGCCATTGGAATCCTAGTACAACATCAACACGTCTCATAGGAATGGAAAGCATTGGGCTAGTCAATACATATTCTCCCACGGATAGCTTGATATTATGGCACTTGCCAGAGCAATTTATTATTCCTCCATTTGTAACCATCACTTGACACTCTGGTGCTGGATATAGGAAGCAATTCAATTCTTTTGCTACCTTACAGTGAATAAAATTGTGGGTACTTCCTGAATCAATCAACACTATTACCTTTTTCTTCTTGATTTGTGCTTCTATCTTGATGGTTTGAGGAGTGTTAATTCAAGCCAATGCATTACAAGATATGGTCAGATTCATTTCTTATTTATCTAGGCTTTGTTCTTGGAGGATATCCTCTTATTTTGACCTTTCTTGCTCCTTTTCTTCTTCCTCTTCACAATCTATGTAGAATAATTTCTTCTCAGCACACTTATGAACTTTAGTGTATTTTACACATTATTGAGATCGAAAAATTGTTCCATCTGTAATATCCATGTTGCGGGATCCTTGCCATCAAACTTCCTCATATCGATTTTTGGAATATGATGGGTCTTCAATCCAACATTAGAGTCTATGAAATCATGATTAAAATTTATTTTGTTCTCATCATGAGTTTCCTTTACTACCCTTTCACCATTAGTAAGCATTTCTTGTAGAAACTTTGTCAAATCTGTCTTCAAATCTATCTTCAAATCTTCCATGCTTGTCTCAAATCTTCCATGCCTGTCTTCAAATCATCCATCTAAGCTTCTACGCCTTTATTTAAACAATCCATCTTAGCTTCTACGCCTTTCTTTAAACCATCCATCTTAGCTTCTACATCTTTCTTTAAACCATCCATCTTAGATTCTGTTGCTTTTTGTGCAAGTGACACTTGTTGTTGCACTTGGTCTCGTAATTTTGATATATGATGTTGCATTTATTCCTCTTCTTCATGAGTCATGCTAGAGCTTTTAGGTTGCTTACTAGGTGTTTGTATTTTCTTTCCTCGGGGCATCAATTATCGATAATAATGCTTTACTATGGCCTTTGAATTCCTTCAAACTAATTTTTCAAACGAAGCTTGTAAAAAACTTTGAAAAAAACTTCACACCTTTTTTCACTTTGTAGGAGCTTGATATTGAATCTGATGTATCTCTGTAATTTTAAATTATCCAATTATGCAATTGTGACCTGTAGTAGCACTTTGCGTCCTCTTTCCAATGCCACCAGTCTGATCCAAATTGGATTCTCTGAGGAAGATTTATGGAAAATCTCCCACAGTGACCTGATTATAGACTAGTTCAATAGAGTGAAATTGTACGGCGTGCCACAAGTCACTTTTTCAACCTTTGGCTTGAAAAATATATATACGAAACTACAATAGGTCCTCTTTTTGCACCTTCTGATGAAATTTCAATCTGATGCTCAGAGAGAAAGTTATGACGATTTTCCCCAGGTCACCTGTTTGGAATGTAATTCAAGAATCTACAAAAAGACCAACTTCCTCAGATCATATGTCCACAAATATAGTGCAAAAAGCTCTGAAATTCAGACCCAAGGTTTAGTACGATTTCATCTCAAACAGGTTTTTTTTTTTAGCTTCTAAAAAATCACAGAAAAAAGTTATAGCAAAAATACCACGGTGACCTATTTGGAGCAGGGAAGCCCCAGAATCCAAAGCTCTCATACCAAATGTTATGAAACCATGTCACGAAAAGAAAGAAAATATAGTTGAATGCCTCAGAATTCAGCCTCTTCGAGGGGGCAACCTCCTTTACATTACACAAATGAACAATTCTTCGATGATTCAAATGACAAAACCTCCTTTCTATATATACGAGTCTAAGGAGTCACAATATAACCCAACCGACCTAACAATCATAATATAAAGCCACAAAAATAACAATAGAGGGATTCTATGGGGCCCAGTAATAACAATATGAGTGTAATAGGGGCACAACAATATTAATAAGGGATATAGCTACAATAGTAATGGAGTAATCACTAGTATTATAGGGACCTAATAGTTGTGGAAAAAGTAGGAGATGAGAAGGCTATATAGTGACAATCAAAGTGCCATTCATCTTGCAAATAATTTAGCCTTTGATTCTAAGACTAAATATATACAACTTAGATATCATTTCATACAATCAGTTTTGGATGATGGGTAATTGAAGCTGGAAAGGGTACAAACCAACTAGAATCCTACAGATATGTTGACAAAGGTTGTAACGATGGAGAAATTTAGCTATTCCTCAGTTTCAATTGGCCTTCAAGAATGATGATGAAGATCACAGAAAACCAGGTCCAAAGTGGAAGCATTGTCTAGTAAATGAAACAATGATAGAGTTGATTTAATCATTCTTCGAGTGGGAGATTGTTGGATGTGGAGCCTAATTATCTTCCAAATTCAGAGGTATTTTCTCAACCATTTTTGGATGCCACTCCCTCAAGGGGAATTATGGGTGGGGCTTAAACCCCCACTATGGTTTCCTGGGGTGACCAAGGTGGTCCAGTGCCCCTTAAGCTAAAAACAGCTGAAAAATTGCCTTACAAAATATTGTAATTTCGTAGTCAATCTAGTCCATTCATTAGGTAGATGGTATGATGGTAGAAGTTACATTAATTTAGGGTATTTTCTCTAGAATGAATCCCTCAGATTATATGAGGGAGTTGTATTTCTAGTGTGTATTATTATTCTAAGTGATAGAGAGAGAGGAGGTTGTGTGAGAGCGACGAGAAAATTACAACGAATCTATTGTAGGTTGTATCTCTTTATTTTGTTGGAAAATATAAAAGGAAGGAGTGGTTGTTTCTTCATGTGCGTAGCCCAAATTAGGTGAACCATGTATATCTGTGTCTCTCTTATTTTATTTGTTTTTGTATTTGTGTTTGTGTAATATATTATCTATTGCATTGCTTCGTTAATTAATTTTTAACAATATTATCGTAGTCAAAAGAGTTAAGTTTGTAGATAAAAGGAAGCATAAGCACAAGGGGAGAAATCTCAAGAGTAGAGATACAAAAGAGGAAATGTTACATGTTGGGATCGATAGAAATAGTCTTGAAAAGGGAGCGTATTTGTAAAAAAAGGAGAGGTAAGCAATCATAGGAAGTGATTATTTTGTGTTAACACCTCAAGGGAAGAAATTACAACCAAAAGCTAAAACAACTCTCTCTCATTAATATCAAAGGGGGAGAACATGTAGCGATGAGGAGATATATTAGATATCATGAGTAGTTGAACAGAAGTTGAAGATGGAGGAAGAGTTGTAGAAACTATAGTAGCATTTTTTGGTTTTGGTAAGTTAGCATCAATTAGTCAAAAAATTAAAATATATTTCAAAAAATGTTAAGCTAGGATATGGACAAAAAGAAAATTGAATCAAAAAATGTTAGGGATATTTTGATGAATAAGTCCATATCAAATAAAATGTTAGAATAGATTCCCTAAAAAAGGAAGGCAAAATAAAATGTAAGATTAGAAATAAGAGAAAAATAATAAATTCTGAAAGTGTTGCAAATCCAAATTCCACACTAGTTCACGCAATATAATTATACAATTTAATCATGATTGGATTTGATTTCAATTTTTGTCAATAGGTAGCCAATAAAATTGGTTCAATAGTTTAATCCGAGCCAATGGAAGAAATAAGGAATAGAAGTAGATTAGTCATTAAAAGGAAAATTTTAGGTTTCTAGTCTAAATGCACTCAGGTGACTAAGATTGTGAAAAAATGTTATGAAAGATAAGGCTAGGTAGACAAATGAATTACCATTGGAGCATGAAAGGATTTTTATCCTAAATTCAGAACATTTCATACATGTGCATATAATGAATGGTTTAAATTAAACATTATTTACAAAAAATCAATGTTATGATGTAATATCTTTGTGTTATCCATTCATTTGCCAATACCCCACGCATGTCACATCTGTCATAAATCTCGACTCCACCATCACTTTCTGCCACAATATTAAACCTCACTCATGTTCTTCTTCATCTTGCACATTCCCCTAACGTTTGATAGCCTACATCACTCGTTGGCCCTCCCTTGTCATCCGTATGTTATCGGTAGGAGGGGGGGGGTGGTCCGAAGTTAGTAGTTTTGGTAACCACCCTTCGAAATTGCTTTTCCCCCATCCTTGTTATTTGGGACTTAAAATCTTGAAACAAATTACCACTCTATCTTATTCCTGAACATGGTTTTCATTCAACCATTGACCGCCGCTCCTACGTCATCGTCCACATCCACTTCCATGTCACTTCCTATGTCCAATCAACTGTCATCTCTTGCTCGTTATCCATTAATTCACCACCCCTCACACATTAATACTCCACTTAACTACTTATCAGCCTTGTTGGATAATTAATGAGGATTTAACCATTGATTCATGGACCCTTTCCATCTTATTCATTACAAGCCCTGATTTTCATCAAACCTTTACACAATGCATTCCCATAATTAGCTCGATACTTGTTGTTTGTAGCTAAAATGAAAGATTCGTCATTCAACTGAATTTTCAATTATGTTCAATGCCAAGCCAACATCCAGGTCCACCTAATCCGTTTTCACTTACATTGTTATTCTATCATCACTGTGTTTCAACCCAATTCTTCCAATTTTTGTCACTTTTAGCTTTGAATTCAATTAACATAATGCCTCCTAAAGAAAACGAAGTTACAAAAACCCCAAACCATCCCATTCATCCACAAATTGACTTCCATCATACTCCCCTGGTTGACAAAGACTGTAAAACCAATGAATCTTTGTCTGAATTCGATTTGTTTGAAATCTACTATTGGATGGAGGATCAATTAGTTGATCAAACAAATGAAATAGGAATTTGGGACTCCCACCTTCCTCATTACATCTTCCCTCAGATACAAAAAGCACCTAAATTTGTAAGGAAAAGCCATGAATCTTATGACCCCATTCAAAGAGCTATCATCTCACCTACATGAGAAATTTTGTGCTCCATCAATGCTCAGTCCATTGAACAGATGTTGCAGGAACCAACTATTGTGCCAACACATCCTTTTTCTCATGAAATACTAACAGAGGCCTATCAAAAGCTAGATTCACTAAAATATCTCAAACTCTAGAACTTTTCCTAGCTATAGATAACCCTCTGCATAAAATAAACCCTCCCCATGATTCATCCATATTCCTAGACAGAACCAAGAAAATTACCACCATTCTTTCTTATCTTCTTGGTTACAATTATGATCAATATGTAAATGGAGCCATCATTAGTTTCTTATCTATGATTTCTGCTCGTTCCAAACCCACTGTTCCTTATAACGTTAGCCAACTTCTAGATGACGCCATTCATGAACAATTTGTGCAGTTCAATATTGAGGAGGTATTCAAGTATGCTTCATTACTTGTATATATTTTTATATATTTTCAAGGAGACAAGTTTCCATTCACCTTGCAGAAGTTAGATGAAGAAGGAAACTAGAAATCGGTGATCTTTTGGACTTATATGGGAATGGAGGAGAAGGAAGAATTTACATATAAACAATTCATATAATTATTTGTTCATCCAACCATTAATCTTAGGAGCAACACTCCAGTACCAAGAATAAGTGATGAAATTGTGAAAGTGTTGCAGTTCGTTGATCAAGCCACAACAGGAGATTGGTATCTTTACCAAAATTATACAGAGATCATAGTCTATGGCTATGAGCTTCTACCCTACAAGCTTGCTAAGTACCTCCCTATCAGAATTTTTGCATTAGAATATATTAGGCAGAGGTTCAATGCAGATGAAATATATTTTGTGGCTGCAAATAAGAAATCACAACTCAAGAAAAAGGCTCAGGTTGGTCCATTCATCTATAATACTAGAGTAGCAGGAAAAGTACCAGATAGGTTATTAAAGAAAATGAAGTTTGAACTCAGCTTCACTTCGTATTATGGCCCAGTGGGAGTGATTTCTAGGCTCAGAGTTGAAAAAAATTCACTAGATACCATCATACTGCCAGGCCTGAAATAGAGTAGCAAAAAAATCAATAAGAGTGGAAGGAGAACACCCTTCAAGAAGCTGAAGAAATGGAAATATCTACTTCCAATGTACAAACACCACTTGCACAGGAAAGGACAACTAAGCGAGGGAGGGAAGAACAGTCATCCTATGCAACTGAAGCATCAAGTCAAGCTTTTAGAATTGTACATAGAAAGAGGATACCTAGGCTCTCTTCCAAGGTTAGTGTAATTATTGAGTTATAGAAAATAACATTTGATGTACTTGGAGAAACCTCTCTTTTTACACTGTCTGATGGAAAAACTATTCAGTCTCCTACTCATTCCACCACATCTCATGAACAACAGATGATTCAGACCAATGAAAACAGTTAGAAGGATAAAGGAGATGACATTTTTCATGTCTTTAGTGAAATTAAGAAGAAAAATGAGGAGTTAAGGTGGAATACTTATACCCAGTTCTGGAAACATTCTTCGAGTTCTCAAGCCAGACTTCTTTCATTCTTTGACTCTGAGAAAGGTAAAATGCAGATGGCTTTCTTACAAGCCTAGATTCCATAGCCTAGGACTACTGCACATTACCATAAGCAACCTCCTTTGAATTTGTTTTTAACAATGTACATCCATTTGACCAAACGGAGATGCAAAAACAGACTGACCAAATGATTTCTTCTGCTTTAAGTAACATTGCCATGAGCCTGTCCAAAATGCAAGTTACCTTGGCTAATACATAGTCACAAATTAAGCTTGAGAAAGCTTCATCATTGGCCAAAGACACCAAGATCAAAGATTTGCAAGATCTGGTGCTGAAGATGGGATATGATCCCTCTAATATAAAGGTTGCAAAAGAACTTGCCAAGACAAAAAATACTGAGATTTCAGCATTAAGGAAGAAATTAAAATTTCCAGGTTCAGAGGACCCAATGACTAAAGAGGTTGAAGAAACTAAAACTCAGAAATCTGACATGATGAAGCTCATCATAGAACAAAATCTTCAAATAAAATAGTTGGAGGAGCAAATAGAGAAACTTGTCAAAGAGAAAGAGGAAAGTGTAAAAAGGGGCCAATATTCCAATGAATGTAGTTCCTCTTATAGTAGTCTCTATAACTAGAGCTTCTACCTTAGGCACAACAGGAACTACAGGAACAACAATAGGAGCTAAACAACTTACTGAAGTTGTTCAAAATCTGTCTATTTAGACAGAGGAAATGAATAAATGGTAGGATCAACTAAAGACACTACATCACTTGAAAGCAGTTGCAGATAGTTCACATGTAGCTGAGTTGCAGAGGACAAAAAGTCAAATTGAGGTATTGTAGAAAGAAATAAAAGAATATTACCTTGGAAATAAACTAGGTTTGGTAAAGGAAATGTTATGGGAAGAGATCAATGAATCAATCAAAGATATGTAGCCTTATATTAGGATAATCTTTGATCAAAAGGACTTGGTGGAGAAAACTTAGGAAGTTATTGAAACCATCTCCAAGGAACTTGAGGACATGCTAGAAGTTTCCACTAAAATAATCATGTTTTTGAATTCTAAAGACAACTATGAGCTTGAAGAATTAGGAATTAATGACAAGGAAACAACCATACTGGAAGTAAAGAAGATTATTGAAAAGAAAAACCTCATTCTTCAGTTGGAGGAGAAATGTAGTAGTGTTAATGTGATAGTTCAACATTTTTCCAATAGGTTGGAACCCTTGACTAGTAATGGTTTTCCCTTTATGCTGGTGATAAATGATAAATTAATGCCCATTGAAGTCTATGTCCAAAAACTTGCAAAGGTCAGCACTAATGCAGCCACAATTTCAAACATAAGAGGTGCACCAACACCAAGGGTTGTGTTAAATGCACTTAGATATTCCCATTTCATCCTAAATGAAATCATACATATATTTTTAGTGAAACCCACTTTTACTTATTATATGGAAATGGATGAAGTTTATCAAAGGGTGGCTAAGTTATCCATCCCAGATAAGGAACATTGGGAACAATTAATTGATTTACTTGCCTAAAGGGAAGATCAAGAAGCATTCAACATTTCCTGGGACAATCATCAACAACATTCAACATTTCCAGGGATAGTCATTAATAGTTCAACACAAAAATAGTGACAGATCGACTATGAGTTGATATTCCTGATTTTGTATTAATCTATTTTTGTAAATTTTTTAAAGATATTTTCTTAGCTCTAAGATAGTATAAATAGAACTCTTAAACAAGTTATTAAGGGTTGCACCCTTGGAGAAACATTTGTAAGCACTAAATGTACTGAACTCTTTTTGAATCATTAATACCAAAGCAAAGGTTTTGGAGTTTTTTATTCATACAGTTTTGTATTGCTTGTAAGTTTTCCAATTTTCATTCACTGTGTTTTCTTCATATTCTTAATTCTTACGAATATAACCAAATAGGGGTAGTCGAGTTTCAATTCACTCTTATAAGCTTTCTGAAGTGATCATCTTTAAAGAGAATGAATTATAAAAACTACTTGTTTAAGTAATTACTCTAAATCATAAAATCATCAGTATCTTTGTAATCTTAGGCATATTTTTTCAAACATTCTGAACATTGTTTGAAGGTTTTCTTACTTATGGTTATTTACTTTTCTTTCTGAAAACTATAATAGTCTTATTATCTTTATGTGTCTAATCATCACTAGATAAGATAAATCACTGTGCGGATTGTAATAGCATCCCTTTGTTTAATATTAGTATTATTCAAGAAGGTTAGTCATCATTGTTTCTAATCTGTTTCATAGATTGGTACTCCAAAAATTAAAACAAAACCCCCCAAAACAAATATATTAGATGCCCTCGCATGATAGTTAACCATTATCATCTCATAGATACAACATCAATCTGGCGCTATTGTCGGGGACTCGAATTTGATTAGTTTCCCCGGGTCAATGACATAAGTCCTACTCCTTTAAGGTGAATAAAGGTCTAGATAGGCCAAAATCCTTCACCTGTAAACTCCATTCTATCAAACTAACACCTTTTATGCACACTAGATCCCATTCTGAATCTCACATCGTTAGTCCTCTGCTGGATCCAGAAAGACTTGTGAGAAAGGACAGTTCTAGAAGGAGACATCAACCATCTTCTTCCACTTCAGCCTTACAGTCTGAAGATATATTACAATTTGATCCCTATAGTAACATTCAATC
The DNA here is from genome assembly GCA_000404065.3 of Pinus taeda. Classification (NCBI taxonomy): domain Eukaryota; kingdom Viridiplantae; phylum Streptophyta; class Pinopsida; order Pinales; family Pinaceae; genus Pinus; species Pinus taeda. The sequence goes on from APFE030354095.1 coordinate 112,022, forward strand.
CAATCCAGATTAGACTCAATTATCACCTAGGGTTACTGAACTTTTACATATAGGAGTTGATTTCAAATTAACTTGCCTTATTCATTCACTTGAATCTCATCAGGAACCGTTACTTCCAGCAGGATCACCTAAATCTGAGTCTGACCTCGGTGTTCATTTACCTGAATACAAACCTATAGATTTCATATCCCCCACTACTTATTCATTCCCTTCCACTTCTAAACGCCCTGAATCTTCTCCTTCTAAACAACCTGGAGGGACCTTTGCTATATGTTCAAATCCACTATTTGAAACAAAAGAGGATATTCATTCTTAGGTCCAAAAGTTAGTTATTAATACTCCTTTAAGATCTTTCAGGACATCTCCTCCTTCTTTATCCCCTCCTTCTCCACCTCCACATAGTCGTTCACCCTCTCTATCACCATCTCCCTCTTCCTCTTCTTCTTCTTATATACAAACACCTCATACACCACCTTCTATTATGGCATTCCAACCCATTGTACAGGCAATATATGCAACTTTTTTTTTTACCTCCAAACCTTGATGCTTTCCCTCCAGGATATTTAAAGAACCTTCCTAGGTATAATGGATAAACTAGTCCCTTCGCTGAAGACCATCTTCAAGCATTTGTAGACTTTACAGATAACATGAACATCGAAGAATAAAATTTTTACATGAGGTTGTTTTTTCATTCTATTGAGGGAAATGTGAGAACTTGGTTTAGGCAATTACCTGCAAATTCCATTAGAAATTGAGAAGAGTTAAAAAATGTATTCAAAAACCAATGGGGAGTGAAGAAAGATGCTCTTTACTTTTTGACTGAGTTTGAAGAACTTAAAAAAAACTTTGGTGAACTTGTCTCTAATTTTATCAAAATGTTCAACAAACTTTACCATAAGATGCCCCCTAATTGTAACCCCCCTATAGCAGTAGCCAAAACTAGGTTCTCAAAAGCCTTAGAAGATGATTTTGTTGTAATGTTAAGAGAAATAACTTCAAGAACTCTTGAAGACATGCAAACTAATTCTATAGATGTGGAAACAAATAGGGTTGCCTTGCCACTTTAAAATCTAAAGAGGAGAATACCCAAAGAAAACTTAAATCTAGTCAAGAGGCCTCTACTTCCTCTAAGACTAAAATTGAAGATTCTAAAATAGTTGAGATAACATCTCTTCTTAGAAATCTATCTAATAGAATTTCTAAGATTGAGAATCAACCTAGAATAGTTCAACAAAGAGTCACTCAACCTCAAAATCAAAATCAAGGTCAATACAAAAGAAATCCACCATATCAAATTCTTCAAAGGCCTAGTAATGATCAACAAGTTCCAACTCCTTTACTGATAGATGATCAATAGCTTGATGACAATACTATGACTGTCACTGAAGACATTAACAATATCGATACCTCTTCTGGTCAGACCACTATTATTCCTCTCTCTTGAGAGACGCGGATTCAAGAAGACCAAGATTACGCATAAGCTTCCAAATACCATGCCTTCTCTGGATTCCTAATTGCAGAGCTGAACAAAAGATATGATCTAAGATGTAGACCTGACCTTGGAAGACCTCACAAGGAAACTCCAACAATTGAACCTTGTACCAAATCTGTTGAAACTCAGACAACTATTAGTCGACCATTAAATTAGACAAGTGATATAGCTCCAATTGAAAAAATTGTCTTAATTACATTTTAATTTTGAAAAGGAGTTAGAAAGAGTTAAAATTCCTATACCACTTTCAGAACTGTATAGAAACCCTACATACAAAAATCAAATCTCCAAATGGATACAGAACACCTTGGTTTATGCTAAAAGTGATGTTATTAGTCTTCAAGATGAAAAAACAGCACTTTTTTTGGGTCCTAGCTCAGATATGATAGAGGAAATAGTGCCTCCTTTCTATGTGACTCTAAAGACAAGTGATTCAATGTTATACAATTGTATGCTTGATTCGAGAGCATCACATAATCTCATGCCAAAGATTATCATGGATCATTTAAATATTGACATAACTAGATCCTATCATGATTTGTACACCGTTGATTCAAAAAGTGTGCCTTGTATAGGAGTGATTAAGGATTTAGTGGTCACTCTTGCTCAAGTCCCAATAGAAACTATAGTTTTAGATATAGTTGTCACAGATATCCCTCCCAAATTTGGAAGGCTCCTTTCAACGTCTTGTTGTGCCAAATTATGTGGAACTCTTTGAATGGACATATCTTATGTCGTTATTCCAGTCTATGGGGGAGAACAACTTAGGTTTTATAGAGAGGTAAGATTTGTTCACACTATCTGCAAAATAGATTAATGAAAGAACCATCCCATTTATGCAATTGATCAAGATTTTGGCTGTTTTCAGCTCTCTTCAAACCAAACACTTTAGTCTCAAGTAAAAATTGAAGATATAATTGAAAACCCTATACCAAAACAATATGATGTATGGAAGTTGTTCTTTGATGGTTCTTGTACAAAATATGGAGTAGGAGTTGGGGTAGTATTAATCTCACCAGAAAAGGAAAACATTAGACAATCATGTAAACTTGATTTCGAAGTTACAAATAATGTAGTAGAATATGAGGCTTTCCTTATAGGGTTGTAGTTAGCAAAAAGTTTAAAGGTACAAAATCTCAGTGTTTTCACTGACTCGGAGCTCATTGTTAAACAAATTAGGAATATTTGCCAAACAAAACATCATAGGCTTAGATCATATCGAAATGAGGTTTTTGACTTAGTTGAAAATTTCTTTAATTCTTTTAATTTGACTTATATCCTAAGATATGAGAATACTCTTGCAGATTCCCTAGTTTCCTCTGCTAGTTCATTTAAAATTCCTAATCAAACATATGTATTCTATCAAATACAAGTCAAATACATGCCATCCATCCTAGACAATCTAAAATACTGACAGATATTTGAAGATGATCAATAACTAAAATCTTTTCTTCAGGTTATAGATGAATTTTCAGTTCTACAAATTGATGAAGATAGAACATAAACAAATGAAAACACAAATGAAAATGATAGTTCAAATTTCTATTAAAAAATTGGAAATCATGACATTATCAATTGTCTAACAATTTTATTCCCAAAGGTCTCATTACTTTAGAGAAATTATTTGATCGAAATGATGTCCTCAGAAACCCACAATTAATTTCTCCACAAGATGACATAGAGGGAGTAAATATTGGGACAAATGATGAGGTTAAGAACATGAAAATCTATGTGTCCTTAGATCCTCAAATAAAAACTCAATACCTTAAGTTACTTGAAAAATATAAGGATGTTTTTGCCTAGACCTATGCTAATGCAAAAACTTATGATACATCACTGATACAATATAAGACTCCTTTAAAACCAGAAGCTAAGCCTTATCAACCGAAACTTAGGAGGATTAATCCAGTTCTTCTACCAATTGTAGAAAAGGAAATGAAGAAAAATTTATATGCCCATATTATTGTGCCTCTTAGGTACTCTAATTGGGTTTCCAATGTAGTTCTTGTTAGAAAGAAGGATGGAGGAATCATACTTTGTGTGGACTTTAGAAATTTGAATAAAGCATCATTAAAAGATAACTACCCTTTACCCAAAATCGATCAGTTAGTTCAGATGGTTTCAGGAGCACAAATACTTTCCATGCTTGATGGTTTTTTAGGTTACAATCAGATAAATGTTGATCCATTGGACAAAGAAAATACAACTATTACTACATTTATGTATTCTAGAATGCCCTTTCGCTTGTCCAATGTTGGAGAAAATTTTCAGAGAGCTATGGACATAGCTTTTTTGGGTTAGGTAAAAAGATTTGTAGTCATTTATCTTGATGACATAACTGTTTTTTCTAATTTTGATCAGAAACATCTAAAGCAGTTGATGAAGTTTTTCGACCAGTGTAGGAAATTTAGAATTTCCCTGAATCCTAAGAAGTCTCTATTTTTTTATCAAAGAAGGAAAGTTTCTACGCCATATAATCTCAAAATAAGGGGTGGTGATTGATCCCAAATGTGTTTCTACTATAAAAACATTGTCATTACCTAGAAACGAGAAAGAGATTTAAGCTTTTCTTTTTTAAGAAGGTTCATCCTGAATTATGCTGAAATTGTAAAAGACATAATTGATATGCTCCGAAAGGATCATGAATTTAAATGGACTGTCTCTTCCAATTATGCATTTGATCAAGCCAAGATAGCTATCTCTGAATCTCCAACCTTGGCTAGCCTTGATTATACCAAACCATTGAGTATCTTTTCCTTTGCCTCTAAAACAAACCTTGTTGTTGTTTTATTACAAAAGAATGAAGATTCCCATGACCAACCTATAGCCCTTTTGAGTAAGGTTATGAGAGATTTTGAGATTAAGTAAGCATATGCCCTTATACAATCCCTCAAATCATTTAGGATGTATGTCCTACATTCACCCATTACTGCTTATGTTCCTAACTGTGTTGTAAAATCTTTTTTAACCAAATCAGACACTAATGGGAAGAGCGGTAGATTGATCACTCAGATACCAGAGTTTGATCTAACTATAAAAACCCCAAATCTAGTAAAGGGTCAAGGATTAGCTAATCTTATAGCTAAATCGAACTGTAAAGTGTTGGGCATCAACTCTGTTTTGGAAATACAAGGGCAGAATCCACAAAAACCTTTACCTTCAAATTAGACCATCTCTATACACATTGATGAGAAATATCTTTTATAAAATTGATATCAAGATATTGTAAATTTCTTAATCCATTTTGAATGTCCAGCTTCATTATCTAAAAGTCAATTTAAAACTCTCAAATTTAAAGTAGTCAAATACTGTATCATAAATGCAAATTTATACTAGAAATACCCACTCAATATCTTATTATTATGTTTAACAGAATCAGAGCCTGAAGGGATGATTGATTAGTTTCATACAAGATTCTGTGGAGGACATTATGCATGGAGAGAAACAACATATAAGATATTAAGGGCATAATTTTATTGGCCAACATTGTTCTTACAAGTAGCAGAAAAGGCTAGGAGTTGTGTTCCTTGTCAGATGTTTACTGGTAAGAAAAAACTAGGTTTGTTCCACTAATCCCTACAATAGTTGTTTAACCTTTCCTCCAATGGGGATTAGATTTTATTGGAGATATTCATCCTACTTCAAGCAATCAGCATAGATGGATCCTCACTGTAATAGACAACTTTATTAAATGGGAAGAAGCAATTCTAGTAAGAAATGTTATTGATTCAATAGTAATCAAATTCATTGAAGAAAACATCTTATCCAAGTTCAGTTGTCCAACCCAAATTGTTACTGATAATACCACAACATTTTCTAGTGTTAAAATGATTAAACTTTGCCAAAAATATCATATTCTTCTACATCATTCAACTCCATATTATCCTTAGGGTAATGGTCTTACAAAATCATCCAATAAAAGTCTGGTAAAGCTAATAAAAAATACTTTAGCAGATCATAAAAAGAGCTTGGAATCTCATCTAATTTATGCAGACTGGGAAAATAGTATTACTCCAAATAGATCGACTGAAAAATATCCTTTTCAGTTAGTCTACGGGAAAGATGCAATTTTCCCTACCAACTTGGCCTTTCGTATTTTGAAGTTTCTGTAGGATTCAAGTGATGAACCTGATGATTTTTCAAGGAGAGTAAATCAAATTATTGAACTAAATGGAAACAGAGATGAAGTTCAATACAAATTGAAAAAGTATCAGAATAATATGAAGAGCCTGTTTGATAGAATATCCAGGGAAAGGGACTTCAATGAGACTGATCTAGTCCTAAGATGGGATTCTAGAAGAGAAGACAAGGGAAAACATGGAAATTTTGACAACCTATAGTTTGGACCCCTAGCTATTTCTAAAGTAAAGGGAAACAACACTTTTGTTCTACAAAACCTTGAGGGACAATATTCCACTTATCCTGTTAATGGAAGGTTTCTCAAGCATTACATTCAATACTTATATGTTAAAGTAAATTTTATTACTATCATTGTAAAAAGTTCAGTTTATTTTACTTTTCACACTGTCGTTGTGAGTTTTTCACAGCAAAGACTCCATAGCCCAAGGAGAAGGCACATGGATCTACAGGTTCCCTACATTCTACAAGAGAAAGCAATCCCCAGTTGGAGCTGATGTTGTAGAATTTTTTGGTTTTGGTAAGTTAGCACCAATTAGTCAAAAAAAAATATATATTTCAAAAATTGTTAAGTTAGGATATGGACAAAAAAAAATTTGAATTAAAAAATGTTAAGCATATTTTGATGAATAAGTCCATATCAAATAAAATTTTAGAATAGATGCCCCAAAAAAGGAAGGAAAAAATACAATGTTAGATTAGAAATAAGAGAAAATTAATAAATTTTGAAAGTGTTGCAAATCCAAATGCCACACTAGTTCATACAATCCAATTATATAGTTGAATCATGATTGGATTTGATTTAAATTTTTGTCGATAAGTAGCACATGAAATTGGTTCAATAGTTTAATCTGAGACAATGGAACCAATAAGGGATATACGTAGATTAATCATTAAAACCAAAATGTTGAGTTGCTAGTCTAAATGCACTCAGGTGACTAATATTGTGAAAAAATGTTAGGAAAGATAAGGATAGGTAGACCAATGAATTACCATTGGAGCATGAAAGGATTTTTATCCTAAATTCAGAAAATTGCAAACATGTGCATATAATGAATGGTTTAGATTAAACATTATTTACAAAAAATCAATGTTATGGTGTAATATCTGTGTGTTATCTATTCATTCGCCAATACCCCACGCATGTCATATCCATCATATTCTCAATCCCACCATCACTTTCCACCATGATATTAAACCTCACTCATGTTATTTTTCATCCCACACATTCCCCTAAGATCTGACAGCCTACATCACTCCTCATCTCTCCCTTGCCATCTGAACATTATCGACGGGGGGAGGAGGGGGGGTTCGGAGTCGGAATTTTGGAAACCGCCCTCCGAAACTACTTTTCCCCCATCCTAGTTATTTAGGAATTAAAATATTGAAACAACTTACCAGTCTGACTTACTCTTGAACGTGGTTTTCATTCAACCATTTACCACCGCTCTGTTGGGTTGTGTTATATTCTTTGCACAACTAGTCCATGTGGTTAACCGAGGGGTTAGAGGGGGGCTAGAGCCCCCCCTTTTTTGTGTCGATTGTGTAGCAGGGGAGGGGGGTCACAGGGGGTTTGACGCCTACCATAACCCCAATTTATGGGGTCTGGGGTAGCACCCCAGAAAATTTTGGTTTTGGACCCTATGTTAGGATGGGTGGACCCACCTGTGGTTTTGTGCATGATTTTTGCACATGCTTTTCAATGCGATGGTTTTCGGTCCATGGTATTGGACATGATGGTTTTCAGTCCATGGTATTGGATGCTTCAGCATGTATAAATATGTATTATAACATTCAAAGGAACATAATGAAAAATCAAGCTGGTAGTCTCGTTTTAGGGATCCAGGGGAAATCTATGTGTATATGTGTTTTATGTGTTATTCTATTGCATTGTTTATTTTCTGTGTTTTAGAATTCATATGTAGGTAATTTATGTATGGGGTTAAAACTTAAATTTGGTATTAGAGGTGTTTTGGCTTCAAGGGGATGCCTTTGTTGCTGAGGAGTTTCACTTGGGCCTGTGGTAAACCCTGTTCAGTGGGAGATCTGCGATATCAATTCTATTGGTGAAAGAAGATGGCAAGCAGTGGAAAGATAGAGATCAAGAAATTTAATGGTCAATGTTTTGAGTTGTGGAAACTCAAGATGGGGGATCTGTTGGTGGATAAAGATCAATGGACTGCGGTAGATCTAGATACTAAACCAATGGGAGTGTCTGATAAAGAATGGAAGAAGTTGGATCAAAAGGCAAAGAGCACAATACAATTGTGTGTCTCAGATTCAGTATTGCCAAATGTATCAGGGGAAGCTACGATGAAGACTTTGTGGGACAAGTTAGGGAATTTGTACCAATCTAAGTCTCTGGTGAATAAACTGTTCCTGCGGAAAAAACTGTATAACCTGAGGATGAAAGACGGAGACTTGGTGACAGAGCATCTAAATGCATTTAATACTGTGCTTAGTTAGTTAGCATCTATTGATATTAAAATTTCATATGAAGATAAGTGCATTAGTTTGTTGTGTTCTCTACTAGATTTGTGGGATAGTCTGGTTATTGTAATAGGAACCAATGCAACTGCCTTGCAGTTTGATGAAATAGTCTCAACCTTACTGACAGAGGAGATGAGATGGAAAAGTATGGAGAGCCAAAATGGTGATGCCATTTCTATACGAGGATGGTCCCAGAACAGAAACAAAAATAAGTCATCGAGTGGGAGATCTAAATCTAGAGGGAGATCTAAATCTCTAGGAAAACCTCTAAAGGTGGTGTACTAAAAATGTGGAAAGGAAGGAAACTACAAAAGGGAATGTAAATATAAAGCTTCTGAGAAAGGAAAGTGATCTGATGATGCTCCTTCTACAGAGGCAAAAACCACCTCAGATGAAGGTGGGGATGTGTACCTGGATTCTTCAAGTACACATGTAGATCATGAGGCATGGTTGATTAACTCAGGTGCATCCTTTCACTTCACTCCCCATAGAGAGTGGTTCTGCGAGTATGAGGAATGTGATGGTGGTGATGTCTTGTTAGGGGATTATAGGAAGGCTAGAATCATTGGCCGTGGAAAAGTAAAGTTGAAGTTGCAAGGTGGAAGGGTCAGAACACTTCTGGGTATTTTACATATTCCTACATTAGCCAAAAATCTGATTTCTGTAAGCAAGTTGGATGATGCAGGTGTAACAATAGTGTTAGAGAAGGATACCCACAAGATGGTTTGGGGAGCACTAGTATTGATGTTGGGAGTTCGGATTGGAAATCTGTACAAGCTGCAAGGTAGCACTGTTACTGATGGGTGCAATAGTTTTGTGGTTCCTGAAAGTGGAGTAGAAATTCTAGTGGTCTCTAGAGAGAAGACCATGTTGTGGCATCAAAGGCTTGGACATATTGGAGGGAAGGGCCTTCGAATACTTCATGGTAAAGGTATGATAGAAGGTATGAGTAATAGCTCTCTGGATTTTGATTTCTGTGAAAATTGTGTATATAGGAAGCAGAATCGGGTGAGTTTCCCCTCTGGTAGTAAGAGGGCGAAACAGATATTATAGCTTGTGCACAGTGATTTGTTTGCACCTGTGAAGGTTCCAACACTAGGTAAGTTTGTGTACTATGTATCATTTATAGATGACTTCTCAAGGAATACATAGATATATTTCCTTAAGAAGAAATCTGAAGTCTTTGACAAGTTTAAAGAATTTAAGTCTCTCGTGGAAAATCAAACAGAGAAGAAGATAAAGGTGCTAAGGACAAATAATGGTGTAGAGTTTTGTAGTAAGGAATTTGAAGAATTTTGTAAGAAGAGTGGTATAGCACGACAAAAGACTACTCCATATACACCTCAAGAAAATGGAGTTGCAGAAAGAATGAACAAGATGTTGATGGAAAGGGCAAGAAGCATGCTCAGTGGTGGTAGGTTATGACACAAATTCTGGGCAGAGGTGGTGGATACTGCATGTTACCTAGTCAACAAGTCACTTTCATCAGCGTTGAAGGATAAGACTCTGCAGGAGGTATGGATTGGTAAGAAACCCTCTCTTTCACATCTGAGGGTATTTGGATGTGATGCATATGTACATGTTCCAAAGGAGAAATGAACCAAGTTGGATAGTAAATCTGAAAAGTGCATCTTTATTGAGTATAAAGATGGTTTAAAGGGGTATAAGCTTTGGAACATAGTCATGCTGAAGGTTTTGTTGTACAGGTAAATCCCCTCTGCAGACAGAGGTGATCCCACTAGCCTAAATGGGGTCCAGTAACAATCAAACAACACTAACATGCAGGTTCCTAATTGCAAAGTAAAGGCTGATGATGAAAACCTACCTCGAATCCAATGCTTATATTCGTAGAAGAGTCGTCGCTTCCATTCTTTTGCTTCAGCTGGTCACAATCCTCACGATCCTCATGAATAGACACCTGCACATGCAAAGAACGAGACAAATACAAGCATAAACTCCAAGAAATGCAACTATGTATCAGTAAAAAAGGATACAACTCAAACATCATAATAAAGACACATGAGTGGAACCATAATGATAGTCGTCTATTATTATTGATAAACAAAAGAGAATACAACCAAGTTCTAACGTCAAATCCTCCTTTGGCTGCGTGATCAGCAACACATGCCTTGCAAAGCTTGTAGGGGATGGGAACAAGCCTCTCTGTCCTTGATTACTTGGACATGGATCTCCTCCTTAAAGATTTAGCCTCATAGGGATGAACAAGGCCTCTTGCAACATGAGCTTAGCAATTCTCAGACTTTGGGACTTAGATTTGGGAGCTTGAAAAGTAGAATTACTAACTAGCTTGTCAAAAGCAATGGGACAAGATTATATAGAGGTAGGAGGAGTAGATAAGACCATCCACTTGATTCATGGGATTGTCCTTATCATTAGGAAGTTTCCATGAGAGGTGGAGAACTACTTCCCTCCTTGGGAGATTCGAAGCCTAATTGAACTAACTCAAACTGGAATTAGTTCATGGATAGGTCAGAAGGAACCTTCGGAAGTTTGTTTGTTAAAAACATTACCCAACTGGGTTGGCACTAGTGCGACTCTGAGACAGAGCACCAGCTAGCATGCCCTATTTGGAGGATTTCCCCCATTGGCGCGAGTGATACACTATGGAACAACGCCAATGGAGAAAGGGCTATATTTTTGGGTATTCTGCAGAAGGTCTCTTCAGGGCATATGGAGTACATACTTTAAGGGATACAATGTAGGTGTTTTCAAGTTATGTCACTTCTCACAAGTCCCGAAATAGGTCCTCCAATGTACAGGAGAAGGGGTAACAGGGACGGTGACAAAACAATGTGTAACATATGGCCCCTAAATCATGAAGCCTGAGAGAGAGAGGGGTGAAGTGCTTTACAAGAACATGGTCGACTGAAAACACGGCCGCCGGAGAACCTGTACGAAGTACAACTGATATCTCAAATACATGATGTACATGGTATGGGCACAGCCATCCATAGCAGAGTACATAAGAATCTCGATCCCAGGTATGGACGCAGCCATCCAATGAGGATCAATGAATAGACTCAGGCATGGTCGCAGCCATCCAGTGAATGAGTGATGTAGTGATTATAATAATCCACAAAATGCATCCTGGATCTCAACATACAAAATCCAGGGTCTTACGCTCCAACTCGACCCGAACAAAGTACAACTTCAAGCATGTAGATATAGGAGTCGAAGTTGAACATGCGAGAACATCGTCTGATTACCAGTCAATGATGAAAACTGTTAACACACGCAAGAGGTACCACCAATAATGACAATGGTCCTCAAGGTACTATAGGTACAATCCACGGCGTGCGAATCAGTGAGCTGGTGTCGAACACTCGTAGAATCATCTGATCAGAGGTCAATGATGAAAACCTCACATTGAACACGAAGAACCTACCATTGAGGCATGCAGGCTCCAAGGTACCTGAATGGAGTCTCTAAGTCAACTTCCTAGATAATGAGCTGAAGTTAACAGGAAGTGACCTTGGTCGAAGGTTGGCCATAATGCTTCCCACATCCTCGACACGAGACAGAGAAGGATAAAATGTTTTGTATGAGGTATTAGAGGGAGGTTGAGTATTCTGCAGAGGTCAACTTCTCTTGAACATATCGGCAGTACGACAGTGGACTTGGCAGTATTTGACATCAAATGATCAGGGGTCATGGTGACAAAACGATGAGCAGATGAATGGTCAAACAGGATAACACAAACCCATGGAGGCAAGTGTGAAACAAGATCAGATGTCCCCACCTAGAAATGAATGCAGACAAGTGGCATGTTCAAGAGCGACATAAGGCCGACACGACGATGATTACGGTTCCTTTATTCCCCCACCATTTCTGATGAGTACCCCAGTTATTTTTGGATGACAAGCTTGACGGGGATAACATATGCTTGAGAGGCATCATTTCGATAGAATCCGATGTCATTAAGTTTTTAACAAGTCTGACAAAGGAAGAACTTGGCATCTTTTCATATTTAGAGAGTTTGAAAAGACAACTAAAAGGAAACTCCAGGGGTGTCCTTTTTCGTAAAATTGTGTCTCTCAAGTCCGAAAAAGTATAAAACCATGCTCGAAAGAACTGCCCGATCATTACGACTGAGGAGTACTTTTCATAAGTAGTGACTCTGATCTAAAAAAGTAAAAAAGAGATCAAAACCACGTTGCTTCGTGACCATGAATTAACTAGAAACGACAAGGGTCCGACGATCTTTTTCGTTTTTAAACGGTCGAAAAAGGGTTTAAAGACGACCGCCTCTCATGTCTGTTTAACGAGTCGAGAGGACCAACTCGGCATTCTTTTCACGTTTAGAGAGTCTAGAAAGAGCAAAAGATGACTCCAAAGTGACTTTTTCATGTATTTACCGAGTCCGAAAAAGTACAAAATATAACTCGTTTCGCCACCAAAGCTGTATAAACACCTGTCGCTGCACAAGAAATCAGCGTAAAATCCATTTTCGACACAAATATTCATAAAAATATTCATAAAATGACTTTTTAAAGCCTATTTAGGGTCAAAAAGCTATAAAATGGTGAAAATGGTAAAATAAAAATTACTTTTCACTTTTTACCTTTGGAGAGCGACATGTGCGATCTTCAATTGGCGATTGTGACCAATCTAGTGGACCATTTCGAGCGCCGTCAGTGCTAGGTAAGAGGTCTTGTCCTTAGCTCCATTTTCATCCGTTTAGAATTGTTTTTTTGTTGCATTTTCATTTCCTATGGGGAGGATTTTAAATTTAGGGGTTGCGCCCATTGGCGCAGGTTTCAGGCACGGACCCGCGCCAATGGGGCAAGTTTCCCATAGGGCACGCGCCCATGGGCGTGACTCTTTTAGAAACAGTGGCGCCAATGGCCGCGCGCATTTTTTGGAAAATTTTAACAAATCCAAACCCTTTTAACCTGCAATTTCAAGTTACTTTAGGATCTAATTCACTATTTTGGCTTGTATTTGCAGGGCAATCCACAAAAATGGTGATTGTATGGAAGGAACGGGAACATGACCAAGTGGACACATTGGCTTTGGCGGATGAGGATTGCATGGAAGCTCTTAGAGCGTGTAGGCTCAAAAAATACTTCATGCTATCCTATTTACAAGCTCAGTCAGAGCTTCTATAGTACTTGATCGACTTGTGGGACGTAGAGGAACAGGTGTTCCGGATACGGGATCAGGTGTTGGAGATAGACGTGTCGGATATCTACTTCCTGACTGGATTATCGTGACGAGGGCTGGTGCCTCGATTGACTGGGATCAGGCTATCTGGAGAGAATATGGATGAGGTGAAGGCTCGAGTTTGCCCGGAGGCAAAATATGGGTAGCGTAGTTCAAAGGTGGATATCCCCACCGTTCAGGATTTGACACTGAGGGCATTGCTATTCACCTTTACACGAGCTGCGGGGGCACAAGCACCCCATGAAGCTACGAAGAACCACTTGTTATTAGCAGTGGAGTTCCTTAGCCCGACGATATTCAATTGGGCGTCAGCTGTGACAACCAATATGAAGAGGCAGCTGACAAAGGCCAAGCGAGGAAAGCTGCAATACTTCGGGTATGGTTCCATCTTGGTGACGTTCTTCTTGGAACGTGTGCCAAGATTCCAGGGCCAAGGGACCTTTGTAGCAGACCTAGCACCTCGAGAGCCGAGGATGGCTGTATGGGTTGCACTGATGCCGAGGGGTGTTAGCGGCCAGCAGATGTCTCTTAGACCTGAGTTCTTTGGGTGGCTTCACCGCCAACTGATAGTGGTGGAAGACTGGCCGTATGCACTGAAAGACTTCACTGGAGACCCTGACCTTCCCCTGCTGGATGGAGAGGACTAGGACGAGGAGATTGGTACATCCTCATTTTTTTTATTTTGTATTTTTATGATTTTTTTGTTAGTACATGCTTTTCCTAATGACTTTTATATGCACATGTAGATGTCGGCCCAGAGCCTCCAGCTAGCATGTCTCCCATTGCAAGGAGACATCCAGTAGCAGCAACAGCAGGAGCAGATCCTCAGGAGGAGGGTGGTGATAGAGGGGAGCTTATCCAGAACCTTGAGGCTATCACTCAAGGGATTCCAGATTATGCTTTGCTAGTGGATGTCCCGCTAGCGTACCATAGGCACATAGTGGGGGTGCCCACTCACATCCACCAGCTCCTGAGGCATCTAGTGCGAGTGGTGATGTACTACCATGAGCACCACCGAGACTAGATATCTAGGCTTTTGCTTTCATGCATATTTTTTGAGAGACATGTTGTCTTCGGATGTATTCAGACAAACATGTATTATTTTTTGATGATGCACGGGGTGCAAACATTTTGGACAGGCACACACACACACACACACACACACACACACACACATATATACATATGTTTTATGTTTTTTTGTACTTTATGCTTCTTGTGTTATGTTGAATCACATGTTATGCAAATTCATGTCCAACACATAATTAGCTAATGCATCGATTAACGTATTAAGTCGTCTTGGAATATGCTGATAAGTAATGAAATCAAAATCCCTTTCTAATAACTTAACACGTAAATACAACCTTAAAATCCGATGATCTTTGACGGAATAACACCCATTGAGTTGGTGGACTACAAGCTAAGAGTCCAAGTTCACAACCAATGTGCAAATGCCGAGGTTGATCGCCTCAGCTAATAATTCAATCACAGCACTATATTCAGCAACATTGTTCGTTGTACAACCTAGAGAGACCCCTTGAATGTCTACTAACTCACCATGAGGATCGTAGATCACCCATGCCGCAGATGACAAGCTGCGTGTATTATGGGAAGCACCATTAGCGAAACCAACGTAAGGCGATCCAGACATCTGTTCAAGAAGCAAAAGACGTAATAAGCGGAAATCACACTGACATACCAAGACAAAATATAAAAACATGTAAACATAACACACTTGCTGAAAGCACACGTATGTGCAAAAAGAGAGTGCCTGGACTCATGCATAGTATTTTTTCAGATAAAGCCCATTTCGGGGCTTATCCAGGGGATTGCCTTCATAATCAATAAGCTCGTAGGCGTCTTTTTGCAAAACTCTTTTCACAATGTAGGGCCCGTGCCACATAGGCTTGAGTTTTCCTGCCCCCAGCTTATCGTTAGCTTGATCATAGAGCAGTACTAAGTCTCCCTCAATGAAAGAGCGGGGGTTAACACTATTATCGAAGTGAGTTTTCACTCGCTTCTTCTGAGCTTCAATACCTAACAAGGCTAGACGACGAGTCTCATCCAGCCGTTCTAAGTAAAGAAGACGCTCTACTACTGGAGTAGTATTAGGGAGCAATTCGACAGCTATCTTTAATGAAGGAATCTCACTCTCAATAGGAAGGGTCGCCTCCAGTCCATAAACTAACTAAAAAGGAATGAAACTGGTGGCGTCCTTCACGGAGGTACGGTAGGCCCAAAAAGCAGAGAACAACATGAGATGCCAATTGGACTTATGCATGCCAACAGTTCTTTGAAGCATCATGACCAAAACCTTGTTCACGGCTTCCAATTGACCATTTTCCTGAGGATAGTATGGGGTCGAACTATCATGCCTGAGGCCCAACTGGATTGTTAACTCGGTCATCATAGGATTACGAAAATGGTTTCCGTGATCAGTGACAATGAATTGGGGTACTCCGAACCGCGAAATAACATGGTTGAAAAAAAACTAAGCCGCGGTGTGACCGTCTTTTGACAATGTAGGCATCACCTCGGCCCATTTCGTGAAATAATCAACAGCAACAATGATGTACCCATGCCCCCAGCCCAGCGAGGGTTACAGGTCACATAATCGATGCCCCATTTGGCAAAAGGGCCGACAGTTACAACGGAGTGCAATGGAGCAGGGGGTGCACGCATCTTCCATTGGTAAATCTGGCACTCATGACACAAACGGACAGCAAGAATGCAATCCTTGAAAATGGAGGGCCAAAAATAGTCAGCACGGAGGATTTTCTGTGCGGTGGCATATCCAGACATGTGACCACCACATGCACCAGAGTGGCAGTCATTCAAACCTCTCTCTGCTTCTTCGAAAGTCAAGCATTGGCGAGGAATGGAATCAACATCGAGATGGTACAAGGTGTCCCCAACGATGCGATATGGTCGAGCGCGATCTCGGATCGGTCGGTGAGCATCCTTAGAGATCTTGGGACGGAAGTAGGACATTTGCAAGTAGACAATAATATCCCCGTACCAGGGATCGAGGGTGCTAATGAGGAAGAGAGTTTCATCTGGAATGGAATCCTTGAAATGAGATTAGGCAGTAGTAGATGGCAAAGAACACAACAACTCAGCGAAGACAAGTGATTTCTTAGACTTGGTAGCGGTAAATTCCAAGTCAAACTCTTGGAGGATGACTATCCACTTCGAGTATTTGCCTCCCAGCAACTGGTGTGATAGAATGTAGGTCATAGGGTTGCAATCGGAGATCACTGTCATGGTACGCAACAAGATGTAATGACGGAAGCGTTGAACAGCGCAAATAGCAGTGAGGGCCAACTTCTCGACATAAGCATATCGAGATTCTATGTCTAACAAATTGTGGCTAAGGTAATAGATAACGTGTTCAGTGCCATCATCATCATCCTGAACCAGAACCATGCTAATGGTGGTATCCGCAGCGACCAGATACAACGTGTAATCGCGATGATAATTCAGAGGTCGTAACAAAGGGGCGGAAACTGGGAGAGTTTTAAGATGTGTAAAATACTCTTGAGTTATGGCACCCCATCGAAATGGGGTGTCACGCTTGAGTAACCGTGTGAAACCTTTTTCCACCTCGGCATAATTCGGGATGAATCGTCGTAAGAAATTTTCTTTACCCTGCAAACTCTGTAGTTGCCGCAAAGAAGCAGGGGGAGGAAGATTCAAAATTGCTTCGACTTTAAGGGGATCCAAGCAGATGCCCTCTCGGGAGACGATGAACCCGAGAAGTCAACTAGATTCTACACAGAAGACACATTTATGTGGATTAAGTCGGATATTGTAGTGTCGACAGTGGAGAAAAATATCGCAGAGATGGGACGGATGGTCTTGGCGCTTAGCCGAATGAGCGGGAAGGTCATCCAGATAAGGCTGTACGATGTGCTGGATATCATGAAAGGCATAAGACATCGCACATTGAAAAGTGGCACCAGCATTCTTGACACCGAAAGGGAGCTTTTTATAAGCGAAAGTACCCCACGGACAGATAAAGGCCATCTTGTGTTGATCAGCGGGCATGATATTAATTTGGTTATAGCCAAAAAAGCCATCCATGAACGAATATATCTCACCCCTAGCACACTCATCAATGAGCTGGTCAATGAAAGGTGTGCGGTAGTTATCTTTCAGGTAGGCTCAGTTAATATCGCGATAATCAACACAGACGCAAATAGTACCCTGCTTTTTATCCACAAGGACAATGTTAGAGACCCAATCTGTGAGTGGGATAGGGTAAATGAAACCAGCTTTAAGAAGTTTTTCAACTTCCGCTTTGATAGCTACAGCCTTGCGGGGGTGTACAGGGCGTAGACGCTGATGAACAGGTTTAGCTCCTAGATACGTATGTATATCATGCACTACGATGTTTGGATCAATGTTGGGCATCTCTCCATAGGACCATGCAAAGATGTCACGGAACTCGCGAAAAAGAGCTATATAGATTTGAATTTCCTCAGGAGTGCAAGTGACTCCTATGTAGATGTTCTCGACAATCCCTGGTTTGAAAGAGATGTCAATAGGTTGGGTCTGCATAATGTTCCCCAAATTCCCTTCAGAAGATACTTGATAGGTCTGGCCATAATACTGCTGCCCATAATTAGGCTGCGTGTAGGATGGCTGACCTTGGTATGATGGTCCTTGATACGGCTGCCCTTGAACTGGATGGAATTGGCCACCACCATAACTAGTGGTACCCCAAGCAACATTCAATAGAATTGAAGACTCAACTGCGGGTTGAGCTGGCAAGGAGGTATACAAGTGATGACCTATAAGGTCATAATAGGGGCCTTGTGCGCCTGGATTTTGGACAGTATGCAAGTATTGAGAATATGCCCCCGTGCTGAAATGGCGTCAGAAGAAGGAGTGGCACTACTTGCAGGGTGAACAACTCTAGCAGCATGTGCAAATTGACCACTATGTACTGGACCACGGGAAGGGCCGGCAACAATAGTTACGACGGAAGATGCCGTAATGGCACTAGCAACCGGAGTCGATGATGCGACACAAACGGTCGGATTGGTTGGAACTGACGTGATAGCGGTATGGTAAACTTGGGAAACAAAATATCCCATAGTGGGAATGATGTTATTATCCCACATAGAAGAGGAATTCCCAGAGCCCATGGCATCCCTCAGAGATCTATAGCACACAGGCACTGTAATACCGAGAGGTGTAATAGTGTAGGGCATAGATATGACCGGTGATGTGGCCGGGATAGGAGTCTCAATACTTGACATAACAGGTGTTCCACTCGATATAGGAGACGTGTTTTCCATATCAGAAGAAGCCATCGGGGTCGAAACACCAGTAGGAGTAGAGGGATAATCCTCTTTGGAAGGCTCCCAAGTAGGGTTCCAAAACAAATCGTAAAGCTCGTCCTCTACAGCATTGAGTTCAATGGTTGGACACTTGGAATAACAAGGAAAGTGTCACCACAAACCGGTATCTCAGGAGCAGCAGAAGAAGGAGACCCTTGGTCACTCAGGACGGGAGCCGAGATCGATGGATCCGCTAGAATGATCGAATTCAACAAAAAAAACCTAGACAAGCTAACGATAAAAGACCCTACTCAAAACTAATGCAAACAAGATGTAACAAGGTAAATGTAATCGTGGTCGAATAAATTTTTAAGACATTAGGACACAAATTGACCTTTTCATGTTTTAAGAGTCGAGAAAAGGACAATTGATGACTCTAGTCGCCTTTGAATATTTAGTGAGCCCGAAGTGACAAATGCTCAAGTGAGCCTTTTCTTTTAAGGAGTCCGAAAAGGATCAAAAAGTGACTACTCTGGAGAAACTAGGCAAGGGGTTTACCAGACAATCCGTAAAACTACATATACACTAGCAATCTATGAAGCCAAGGACTTTCCATACGACGTCAATCTTCCCGAATGCTGTGTTCGTGCGTTACGGGCTGTAAGGCGCAGACAGGTCTCCTATGATCAGGATGATAACCTAGTGGAGTATCCCCATATATACGCGACGGTACGTGGGAGCACAAGTCCGTACTAGACCACAGTTGAGTCACACAAGGAGGAATCACCCAACCTTAATGTGAGAACAAAAGTGACTAGGTTTAACGACGCCGGAGCACGTCTCTAGCCTAGACCTCTAAAATGTGAGCGTTATGTTCCAATGCATTTTTAAGTTCATTCAAGTTGTTTTAAAGTTGATCTTGGGTTAAGTTTCGGTTTTCAGGTCCTACTGTATGTAATTTCCCAAAATCCCTAAACGCACTCTATATGCCAAAACATGTCATTCCATTCGATGAATGTTGATTACAAGAGAGTTAGAGAGCTTTCATGCAAATGAAACGATCACAAACAACAAAGAGTTTACCTAATGCAGCTCATGCAAATCAATTAAATTTTCTTTAAGATCACCAATTCGTTAATCGAAATGAAAAGTCCTAACTTTCATTAACTAATTCAAAGCAAAAGAGATTTTTCTTTTTCAATAATGGCAAAATGCACTAAGAAGTTTTGAGAAATAATGAAAACAAATTCTAACCAATACACACACATTCATTTCCTCAAAACACAAATCAAACATCCAAAGAATAAAAAAAGTTCCCAAAGACAACAATGAGCCGTGTGATCTGGGCTCAAAGTGAGACGAAGCGGAATTCAAGTGAAGACGAAGCAAATCACCTAAACAATGCAACAAAATGATTCACAACTACCAAACAAGTGTAAGGGAGCAAACAAGAGAGTCGACTGGACAACAAAAAGATCAAAACACCTTAGTAAGGCTCGATTCACAAAGCCACTAGATGCCCTAGGGCTAGAAATGTGAAATTGGTAAGAAAACACCTAAAGGGTAGCGATCGAAACCAGTCAAATCACACTCCAAGACACTCCAGTAGTCTAATAGAGGTACTTAGGACAAAACTAAAGCTCAAAAAGTTGAGAATCAAGCAAACCTCAAAATTTTATAGGCCTGGCGCGACTATCAAGCTGCAACTAGCGCCTTTCAGGGATTGGCGCGGGTTGTAAGTGTGCAACATGCGCCAACTGGCGCGTCTGTCACGCTATAAACTAGCGCTAGTCGAGTTTGCTATGGAAAAATAAAAACAAAAGAGCCAAGGCTAAACCAACAATACCTAAGTACTTTCAAGAGGCAAAACAACACAGGTATCCAACCCAGAAAGCAAAACAAGCGGGAGAAACCAAGGAAACAATCAAGGAACAAGGCTAGTCCCAAGTCGTTCAGTTTGCAAACCAAACCGGAGATGGACTGAAGTAGCGTTGATCTACTTCGTTAATGCAAAGCAATAACGTTTCGAAGGCTATCTGGCCAAACTTCAGGCTCTATCTAATAGTTTACAAATCAAACAACAAGACAAGATAAAAAAACAAGGCAAAAGCCAACTCCCCAGCGGAGTCACCAAATTGTTGTACAGGTAAATCCCCTCTACGGACAAAGGCGATCCCACTAGCCTAAATGGGGTCTAGCAACAATCAAATAATGCTAACACGCAGGTTCCTAACTGCAAAGTAAAGGCTGATGATGAGAGCCTACCTCGAATCCAATGCTTATATTCATAGAAGATTCGTCACTTCCGTTCTTTCACTTCAGTTGGTCACAATCCTCACGATCCTCGTGAATAGACACTTGTACATGCAAAGAACAAGACAAATACAAGCATAAAATCCAAGAAATGTAACTATGTATCAGTCAGAAAGGATACAACTCAAACATCATAATAAAGACACATGAGTGGAACCATAATGATAGTCGTCTATTATTATTGATAAACAAAAGAGAATAAAACCAAGTTCTGACGTCAAATCCTCCTTTGGCTGGGTGATCAGCAACACATTCCCTGTAAGGCTTGTAGGGGATGGGAACAAGCCTCTTTCTTCTTGATTACTTGGACATGGATCTCCTCCTTAAAGATTTAGCCTCATAGGGATGAACAAGGCATCTTTCAACATGAGCTTAGAAATTCTCAGACTTTGGGACTTAGATTTGGGAGCTTGAAAAGTAGAATTACTAATTAGCTTGTCAAAGGCAAAGGGGACAAGCTTATATAGAGGTAGGAGGAGTAGATAAGACCATCCACTTGATTCATGGGATTGTCCTTATCATTAGGAAGTTTCCATGAGAGGTGGAGAACTACTTCCCTCCTTGGGAGATTCGAAGCCCAACTGAACTAAATCAAACTGGAATCAGTGCATGGATAGGTCAGAAGGAACCTTTGAAAGTTTGTTTGTTAAAAACTTTACCCAACTGGGTTGGCGCTAGTGCGACTTTGAGACAGAGCGCCAGCTAGTGCATCCTCTTTGGAGGATTTCCCCCATTGGCGTGATTGATACACTGTGGAACAGCGCTAATGGAGAAAGGGCTATATTTTTGGGTATTTTGCAGAAGGTCTCTTCAGGGCATATGGAGTACATACTTTAAGGAATACAATGCAGGTGTTTTCAAGTTATGTCACTTCTCACAGGTACCGGAATAGGTCCTCCAATGTACGGGAGAAGGGGTAACAGGGACGGTGACAAAATAATATGTAACAATTGTGTACAATCGAGATGTGGTGTTCATAGAGGTAAAATATGTTATTAAACATGAAGTCCAACTAAAGGAACCTGACAAGATAGAGTTTGAGCTAAAGGAGGAAGAATGAGACTCTATAGTAGAGGAGGGATTAGAAGATGAAGAGCCACAAACTCCAGGTGTAAGAAGATCAGTTCGAGAAAGAAGGAAGCCAGAAATGTATAGTCCATCTGCTTTTTGTTTAAATTTTGCTTTATCTATTACTGATGATGATCCCATAACTATGAAGGAAGCAGTAGATTTAGAGGATGGAAAACTTTGGAAAGAGGCCATGGTTGATGAAATGGCATTTTTGCATAAAAATAAGGCTTGGGATCCGATAGAGTTTCCAACTAGAAGGAAACCCATTGGCAATGAATGGGTGTTCAAGAAGAAGACAAATACATAAGGAAAGGTGGAGAAATACAAAGCTCGGTTGGTAGCAAAAGGTTATTCATAGGTGTCGGGAATTGATTTTGGTGATATTTTTTCTCTTGTTGCCAAGGTAACTTCTATTAGGTTACTTTCATCTGTTGTTGTTGCTCTTGATTTTCAGGTAGAACAGATGGATGTGAAGAAATCATTTCTTCATGGGGATTTGGAAGAGGAGATCTACATGAAGAAACCTGAAGGCTTTGTGATGAAGGGTAAGAAAGAACTGGTATGCAAGTTAAAGAAGTGTCTGTATGGGTTAAAATAGTCACCAAGGATGTGGTATCAGAAATTTGATACATTTATACAAGGACTTGCCTTCATTAGAAGCAAAGTAGATCACTGTGTGTATTTTAAATTAATTGGTGACCGTGTTATTTATCTGGTCTTGTATGTGGTTGATATGTTGCTGGTTGGAAATGACAAAGAAATTATCCAAGATTTGAAGACCCAGTTGTCCTCCAAATTTGACATGAAACATCTCGGTGCTGCAAACTATATTTTGGGCATGGAAATTAAAAGAGATTGGGCAAATAGGAAGCTCTAGTTAAACCAGAGGAAGTATGTCAAGATAATACTGCAAAGCTTTAATATGCAAGAGCGTAAACTGGTGAAGGTTCCTATTCCTGTATGTGTTAGGTTATCTGCTGAACAGTGTCCCAAGACACAAGAAGAGGAAGAGGACATGTCCCATGTTCCATATGCAAGTGTAGTCGGTACCCTAATGTATGCAATGATCTGTACTAGACCAAACATTACACATGCAGTGGCAGTATTGAGAAGGTTTATGTCAAAAGCAGGGAAGGAGCATTGGACAACAGTGAAGTGAGTTTTTTGGTATTTGCATGGCACTAGTGATTATGGTTTGTGCTACCAAGGAAGATCAGGATTGGACAGAATGTTGGATATTCGTGGCTTTGTTGATGCAGACTGGGCTGGAGATCTGGATCAGAGAAGATCTACAAGTTGGTATGTGTTTAACCTACTTGGATGTGCACTCAGTTGGATGAGTAAGAAATAATATGTAGTGGCTTTATCAACTACAAAGGCAGAATACATGGCAGCCACTCGTGCAAGCAAGGAAGCAATTTGGTTGTAGAGATTGTGTTCAGGTATGGGGTTAGTATATGGAGCTACAAGGATAGATTGTGACAACCAAAGTGTAATTTTCTTGGCAAAGAACCCCGCATATCATTAAAATACAAAGCACATTGATGTTCAGTATCACTTTGTGAGGGATATGATAGAAGACAAAAAGGTGGTGTTGGTAAAGGTGGCCACTTTGAAGAATACTGCAGATGCATTGAAAAAATATGTGAGCTCTGAGAAGTTCTCTTGGTGTAGAGAGATAATGGGTGTTTTAGGGCTGAAAAGATGACTAAGCTCTCTTGTGGCCCCATGTGGAAAAAAAACAACAAGTGGGAGAATCGATCCACGTCCTCTTCCATGTCACTTCCTCTATCCAATCAACTATCATCTCTTACTTGTTACCCATTAATTCACCACCCCTCACACATTAATATTCCACTTAACCATTGATCAGCCCCGTTGGAGAATTAATGAGGATTTAACTGTTGATTAACAGACCTACACCATCTTATTCATTATAAGCCCTGATTTTCATAAAAACCGTTTCACAGTGCATTCCCATAATTCACTGGATACTTGTTGTTTGCAGCCAAAATGACAGATTCATCATTCAATCAAATTTTCAATTATGTTCAGCACCTAGCTGACATCCAGGTCCACCTAATCCATTTTCACTTACATTTTTATCCTATCATCACTATGTTTCAGCCTAATTCTTCCAATTTATAGCACTTTCATCTTTGAATTCAATTAACACAATGCCTCATAAAGGAAAAGAAGTTTTTGAAACCCCAAACCTTCTCAGTCATCCAAAAATTGACTTCCATCATACTCCCCTCATCGACATAGACTATAAAATCAATGAATATTTTTTTGAATTTGATTTGTTTGAAATCTGCTATTGGATGGAGGATCAACTAGTTGATCAAACATATGAAATTGGACTTTGGGACTCCCACCTTCCTCATTACATCTTCCCTCCGATACACACAACACCAGAATTTGTTAGGAAATGCCATGAATCCTATGACACCATTCAAAGAGCTATCATCTCACCTATAGGAGAAATTTTGTGCTCCATCAATGCTCAGTCCATTGACTATATGTTGCAAGCCCCAACTATTGCGCCAACCCATCCTTTTTTTCATGAAAGCCTAGCAGAGGCCTATTAAAAGCTATATTTCACTAAAAGAGCTCAAAATCTAGAACTTTTCCTAGTTGTAGATTGTCCTATGCCTAAAATAAACCCTCCCTATGATTCATCTATATTCCCAGATAGAACCAAGAAAATTACCACCATTCTTTCTTATCTTCTTGGTTGCAATTCTGACCAATATGTAAATGAAGCCATCATTGGTTTCTTATCTATCTTTTCTCTTGGTTCCAAACCCACTGTTTGTTATAACTTTAGCAAATTTCTAGTTGAGGCCATTCATGAACAATTTGTCCAATTCAATACTAAAGAGGTATTCAAGTATGCTTCAGTACTATTATATATTTTGTATACTTTTAGTGAGACAAGTTTCCAATCACCATGCAGAAGTTAGATGAAGAAGGAAACTGACAATTAGTGATCTTTTGGACTTCTATGGGAATTAAAGAGAAGGACGAATTTACATATAAACAATTCATAGAATTGTTTGTTCGTCCAGTCATTAATCTTATGAGCAGCACCCTAATACCAAGAATAAGTGATGAAATTGTGAAAGTGTTGCAACTGGTTGATCAAGCCACAACAAGAGATTGGTATCTTTACCAAAATTATATAGAGATCAGATTCTATGGCTATGAGCTTCCACCCTACAAGTTTCCTAAGTACCTCCCTATCAAAAAAATTTCATTAGAATATATTAGGTAGAGGTTAAATGCAAATGAAATAGATTTTGTGGCTGCAAAGAAGAAATCATAATTCAAGCTAAAAGCTCCGGTTGGTCCATTCATATGTAATACTAGAGTAGCAAGAGAAGAATCAGAAAGGTTATTGAAGCAAATGAAGTTTGGCCTCAACTTCACTTGGTTTAATGACCCAATGGGAGTTATTTCTAGGCTCAGAGTTGAAAACAAATTCACCGCATACCATCATACTTCCAGGCCTAAAATAGAGCAATACAAAAATCATTAGAGTGGAAGGAGAACACCCTCCAAGAAGCTAAAGAATAGGCAATCTCTACTTCCAATGTACAAACTCCACTTGCACAGGAAAAGACAGCTATACGAGGGAGGGAAGAAAATTCATCCCATACAACTGAAGTATCAAGTTAGGGTTTTAGAATTGTACATAGAAAAAAGAGACCTATGCTATCTTCCAAGGTTAGTGCAACTATTGATTTACAGAGAACAAAATTTGATGGACTCGGAGAAACCTCTCTTTATACATAGTTTGGTGGACAAAATATTCAGTCTCCTACTCATTCCACCACATCTCATGAATAGCAGGTGATTCAGACCAGTGAAAGCAGTCAAAAGGATAAAGGAGATAACATTTTGCATGTCTTCAGCGAAATTAAGAAGAAAAATGAGGAGTTAAAGTTGAATACATATAATCAGTTCTAGAAACATTCTTCTAGTTCTCAAGCTAGACTTCTTTTAGTCTTTGACTCTAAGAAAGGCAAAATCCATATGGCTTTTTTACAAGCTTAGATTCCACAGCCCAGAACTGCTGCACAATACCAAAAGCAAACCTCCTTTCAATTTGATGTTAAAGATGTACATCCAATTGACCAAATTGAGATGCACAAACAGACTGGCCAAATGATTTCTTCTACTTTAACTAACACTTCCATGATTTTGTCCAAAATGCAAGTTACCTTGGATAATAAATAGTCACAACTTAAGCTTGAGAAAGTTTCATCATTGGCCAAAGAAACAAAGGTCAAAGCTTTGGAGGATCTCGTGTTGAAGATGGGATATGATCCCTCTGATATAAAGGCTACAGAAGAACTTGTCAAGACAAAAAATACTGAGATTTCAACATTAAGGAAGTAGCTAAAATTGCCAGCTTTAGATGATCCAATGACTAAAGAGATTGACGAATCTTAAACTCAGAAACTAACATGATGAAGCTCATCATGGAACAAAATCTACAAATAAAATAGATGGAGGAGCAAATGGAGAAACTTGTCAAAGAGAAAGAGGAAACTATAAAAATGGCCAATATTCTAATGGATGTAGTTCCTCTTGCAGTAGTCTTTAGAACTACAGCTTCTACCTCTGGCACAAGAACAACTACAGGAACAACATTAGGAGCTGAACGACTTGCTAAAGTTGTTCAAACTCTCTCTATTCAGATAGAGGAAATGAAGAAATTGCAGGAGAAACGGAAGACGCTAAAACACTTAAAAGCAGTTGTAGACAATTGACATGCAATTGAGTTGCAGAGGACAAAATGTGAAATTGAGGTATTGTAGAAAGAAATAAAAGAATCTTACCTTGGAAATAAACTGGATTTGGTAAAGGAAATGTTATGGGAAGAGATCATTTAACCAATCGAAGATATCTGGCCATATATTAGGTTAATCTTTGATCAGAAGGACTTGTTGGAGAAATCTCAGGATGCTATTGAAACCATATACAAGGAACTTTAAGACATGCTAGAAGTTGCCAATGAAATAATGAAGTTTCTGAATTCTAAAGACAACTATGAGCTTGAAGAATTAGGAATTAATAACAGGACAACAACCATACTGGAAGTAAAGAAAATTATTACAAAGAAAAATCCCATTCTTTAGTTGGAGGAGAAATGCAGCAGTGTTAATGTCATAGTTCAACGTTTTCTCAACAAGTTGGAACCCTTGACCAACAAGGGTTTTCCCTCTATGCTGATGATAAATGATAAATTAATTCCCATTGAAGACTATGTCCGAAAACTTGTAGACGTCAGCACCAATGCAACTATAGTTTCAAACATAAGAGATGCAACAACACCAAGGTTTGTGCTAAATGAACTTAGAGATACCTTTTTCATCCTTAATGAAATTAGAAATATATTTTTAGTGAAACCCACTTTTACTAAATATACAAAAATGAATGAATTTTATTGAAAGGTGACTAAGTTATCTATCTGAGATAAGAAACATTGGGAACAGTTAACTGATTTACTTTACTAAACGGAGGATCAAGCAGCATTCAGCATTTCCACTAATGAAAAATGGGGATATTTTTGGAAATGATTTTTTCATTGATGTCAAAGACAATGAAATACTGCTTATGTCTAAGATAAATACTATAGAATAAATAGTTTTGGAAAATAGTTTTTGGAACTTTGATGCCCCATTTGGATACACTACCATTGAACATATTTTTACTCCATTTACATATCTCAAATCAAAGCATAGTATATCTTGTCGGGAAGATTAGTTTGGGACCTTTTCCAACAATAGATGGCACTCCCCCTATCTCCAATTAACTGAGGAGATGCAAAATATTTTGTCAATATTACCGAACCATAACATAAGTGATCTAGGTGGACATTGGTGAACACACACTTATTCCTTTGTCCCATAGCACAATTTACAATTTTGGAAATTTTTTCTATAGTTTTTAGGTCTTGAACTTCAAGAGCCATTTTTAGTCCCTAAAAAACATCTTTTGGCATAACAAGCACCTACTATATTATCACTGACCTAACTAACCTAGTCAACCAAATATATACAATCTACTATATGTTTAATTAAAACTAGGTTAAGATACAAAATATATATCTTCCACTATTTGCATAGCCATCTCAAGGTTATATTTGACACAATTAGATGATTCATGTGGCATATTGTATTCTATCCACTTCCTTACACAACAATCCAAAAAGTAAAGTGTCTGACAAGCATCAAAATCACATGTTTACTCTCCCTTGAATCAACTACACTTCTCTCCTACTTTCTATTCTTCTAACTATCCTTCAAATGCAGGGGCCAACCCTTGAACGAAATGCAAGGATTTGATCCAAACTCTTTAAAATTATTTTATTGGTTAGTATATTTTCCCAAGACTATGGAAGTTCCAACTTCGATAAGCCTTCTCACTTCTAGTTTGACAAGTCACATTTAAGTAAGTACTCCTCATTATACATGAATAAAAGATGCTATTTGTTATATATATAATAATGTTTTTTTGGTAGTGAAATGAAATTATATAAGAGTAATCTTATTTTCTATAGTTGAATATTATAATTCTACTAACCTTTCATTCAAGAATTGGATATCTTTAAAATTCTCCATCTACTCGAGGGACTTAGAAAGTGCACTAACTTCACTATTGTTCTATTATGTGTTTACCCTCAATGCTTTAATAGACCTATATGCTTTTGTCAACGCTACACCCAGTCTTGAAATATAATGTAAGCTATCCATATTTCACTACTAAATTTACAAAATAATCACATATAGTCTACACTTCATAAATTAGGGGGTTCACCTTCTCCATAAGTCCCCATAATTGCAAATTATTGTAAGAGAACCCAATAAACAACTTAGGATGTAGTGGAAGTGACTTCTATTTCAATGATGGCCAAGATGCACATACAATACCAAACATATCATAGGCGGGAAATTAAGATAAGGTCTTAGTGATTTGAATCGAATTCCTATATGCCACAAATCACATATTCTACAAATGGACCCATACCATCTTTAACTCACTTGTAGCATATTGTCTTGCTTTTTGCTAAAGGTCTATAGCTAAAGTGACATATGCAAGTTGGATTTTTAATTATTGATCGGCTTACTAAAATTCATTGTGTCGGTTTAATACACACAACTCTATGTGCAACCTCTTTAGAATTCAAAGGAACCATTTATAATAGATTTGTCATCAATGAATTATGTAAATTAATGGAATGTTAAAATTATTTAGTGCTAGATCCTCCAAGTGAACACCAAATCAAGAATGACCCATTTGCAATTGATTTTTCAAACCATGATTGAAATTTATTTAGATACTACCATGGATATTCCATTGGATATTTTATCATGATAGATATAATAAAAATAGTCTCAGATTTATATTATGAGGGTTAATTTCCTTAGATTCTAGATTTATTAATTGTTATTTTTATATTTCTACATGTAAGAGATAAAATGTGGAAAATGGAGAAAAATAAAATAGAACCACACACCAACCACAAGAACACAATATATTCTCTAGGAAACCCTTATGAGAGAAAAAAAAAATTAGAAGGTGAAGTTATTCTACTCTCTCTTGCAATGGAAATATTGTATGTAAAGAAGGATAAAATTTTTGTTGAATAACCTAATATATGTGACTTGATAAGTTGTTATAAACCTAAACCTGATCTGATTAGGAATATTAGTTTTGTTGTGCTAAGATCGTCATGAGATTCTAAACAAAATGCTATTAATGTGCTTAAGGATTCATAAGTTTATTGCAAGTGAAAATGTGTTTTTATGTTAATTTTATGAGAAATTTAACACAAACAAGAACCTAAACAACAACATATAAATGTATAGAACATCACCAACAACACATCACAATAGGAACATGATGAAGGAGTACACTCCTCCTGGGCTATGTCTCCTTGATCCAGCTTCCAATGGCTTAGTCCTCTCTATTATGCTCAAAATGTGTAAATATTTGTTTTTACAATGCTCACATGATTTTGAAACCTATTCCAATGAGTCTAGAATGTCGAAAAATGGCAATCTAGCCTCTTTTTGCTCCCAATTTGGTCGAAAACTAAAGAAGTTATGACCTCTCCTAGTTTCTCCATTATTCACTCCACAAATTGCCAAAAATCCAGCACTGAACCATCATTTTCACCCAGATTCCTGCTAACTGGCCACCAAATCCACTGAAATCTAGGTTGATTTGTAGGGCAGATAAATTGGCCACTGAGGCATAAAAATTAAGATATTAATGCCATATGGAGGGCCACATTCCCAAGGTCTAGCCCTGTCCCCTTTCATCCTACAGTGGCATAAATGTTGGTGGCTTAGACAATGGTGTTCACATGGGTGGTTATGTTCACGGTCTAGCCCCTAGGGGTTGGCCCAACCTCTGAATTATGTTGTCATAAACTTTAAATACAACTTGCGGTCTATACATATTAAGAACTACTACTTTGGTGTAATGGTTAACACTGTGTTTTAGCATTGTGAGGTCGCGGGTTTGACTCCCAGTGCCTCTGCCTGGACTATAGTGAAAATTTTGTGGCCTCCTCGGCTGCCATGTGGCGGTCTCTAAGTGGACCACATGTCAGCCTGTGCTTGGCTACTCCTTCAACCAATCAAAACCACAAAAATTTGACCAGTAAAAAAA
This sequence comes from Pinus taeda, assembly GCA_000404065.3. Classification (NCBI taxonomy): domain Eukaryota; kingdom Viridiplantae; phylum Streptophyta; class Pinopsida; order Pinales; family Pinaceae; genus Pinus; species Pinus taeda. Next base: position 142,682 of record APFE030354095.1, read on the forward strand.
TGCCACATGGCATGATATAATTTGCTGAGGATCCCATTGAACAAGTCAATGTTCACATACCCTACCCAATTAGCACAACATTAGCAATGCAAAATACTGACTTGGGTGTCCTATTTTTTGAAAATTTGCTTGTTTGGGAAAGTGAATAGAACTCGTTTCTAGAGTCATATGGAGTCTGTTTTGTGTGAAATGAGTTACACCAAATTCATGAAATGAGCACTACATAGTCGTTTAGGCTCCACATGAATCCAACAACTTTGAATTTTGAGCTATTTTTTGAGCACCTGATCATTCGTCTGCATTGGAAGCCTTTTGGACCCCAAAATAGCACTTTTAGTTGTCCAATAGATGAGGATATAGTTCCCTCACCTTTGTAATCTCAATCCATTTGGCCTTTGAATGATTTGTTTCCTTGAGCCCCACTCAAAGGTAATCCACATTCCCTCATTTTGATGTCCTTGTTCTTTTGTCAAGAATGATGTCTTCTTGTAGTTCATCAAGGTATTCAGGAGAAAAATCCTCTATGGAAAGAATTTGGACAACTTCTCCTTGATCTTCAATCAACAGAGGCTCATACAACCTTAAGTTCTCAACATTAACAACAATGTGAATTTTCATATATGAAGGAAAATCCAACCTGAAGACATCGTTACCAATCTTTTCCAAATTTTTGAATGGGCCATATCTAATTGGTTTCAGTTTTTACCCTCTCCTTGGAGCCTCTCTTTGATATTTTGAAGGAAAACTTCATCACCAACTTGGAACTTGTGATCTACACGATGCTTGTCATGCCTTGCTTTGTACTTGCCTTGGCTCTTTTCAAGATGTTCTTGAACTCTTTGGTCTAGCAATTGTATTTGTTTAATGAGCCTTCTTGCTTTCTCTATGTCACTATGACCATCAATAGAAACATCTTTTCCAAAAATGAAATCCAAACGAGACTTAGGCAAGTATCCCAAACATGCCTCAAATGGCGATGTTTGAGTTGAGGAGTGGTTGGCCCAGTTGTAAGCATGTTGAATATAGTGTAAATGTTCCTCCCACAAATTAGCATGCTTGCTACAATACCCATGAAGAAAATGTATTAATATCATGTTCACCACCTTTTTTGCCCATTTGTTTGTGGATGAAATGTTGTTCTGTTTTTCAATTTGGTGTCAACAAATCCCCACAATATTGACCAAAAATTCCCAACAAAGCAAGAATCTCGATCACTAACAATGGATGTGGGAAATCCATAGAAACACTCTCCCACAATCGTGAAGGAACCAGAACTGGTGTGTACAATCCTAACTTCCAATTGCTAGTCTTACTAACTGCACATAATGAAAATCCTTTAATAAAACGTGACACACATTCAAGCATATGAGGCCAATAACAGTACCTCTATATATGTGCCACAATCTTACTTACACTAAAATCACCAACAATAAGAGAAGTATGTGCCTCTCTTATGATGTTGACACTTTATCCTTATTGAATACAAAGATTGCCAAGATGGTACAACAAGTTATTATGCAAATGATAATCCAATTCCTCTACTTGGTTACCTTGACTCAAGCTTGCATAAACATCCTAAAAGTCATTTTCTAATGCATATTGCTCAATATAACTTTCACGCAAAACAAAATTATGCTTGAGTAAAGTAGCTACACTAAAAATAGGCTAGAAATCATATCAACAACTTTATTGTAGGTACCTTTCTTATACGTTATTACCAAGTGGAATTGTTGAAGAAAACACATCCATCGGAAGTGCCTTGATTGTTGCAACTTTGATTGTGATTGCAAGTATTGCAATGGTTGATGATTAGTGTGAAAGATTGTTTCCTTACCCATCAAGTAGTGTTTCCATTTTTACCCACTTTTCACCAATGCATACAATTCCTTTTCATATGTAGGATAATTAATCATTTCACAATTGAAAGTTTTTGAATGAAAACATATAGGCTTACCATATTGCATGAGGACTACACCCATGGCATAGTCACTAGCATTAGTCTCACTCTCAAATGGTCGTCTCAATTCTGAAATTCCAATTACTAGAGTTGAAAAAATGTTTTCCTTCAATGCATCGAAGGCTTTTTGTTGTGTTCCTCCACACTAAAAGCCAATTTTCACACTTGTCAATGCATGCAAAGGAGCTGCTATAGAAGAAAAGTTAGCAATGAATTTACTCTAATATTGGGATGCTCCCAAAAAAATTCTTACCTCAGTAATTTTCTTCGGCCTTGGCCATTTCAAAATTACATCAACCTTGGAGGGACCTATTCTCAAGTCACCTCCTCGAACAATATGATGCAAGTAAACTAGAGAAGTTTTTCCAAACTCACACTTTGACATCTTTAAATACAACTGTTCTTTATTTAAGACATCAAGTACTTTTCTCACATGCATGACATGTTCACCATGATATTTACTGAAAATTGAGATGTCATCTAAGTAGACTATAACAAACACATCAATAAATGGCCTCAACGCATCATTCATCACACACGTGAATGTAGTAGGAGCATTACATAAACCAAAAGGCATAACTAGACTTTCAAACAAGCCTTGTTTTGTTTTAAATGTTGTCTTCAAAATGTCTCCTTACGCAATTCTAATTTGATGGTAGCCACTCCTTAAGTCCAATGTAGTAAAATAATTTGCATCTTTCAATTGATCAAGTAAATCATCTATTCTAGGTAGTGGGTACCAATTATTTAATGTAATCTTCTTAAATGCATGGAAGTCCACAGACATGCACCATGTTCGTTCCTTCTTTGGCACGAAAAGAATAGGGGAACCACACGATGAAGAATATGGCTTGATGATCCATTTATCCAACAACTCTTGAATTTTCTTTTCACTTTTTTCACTTTCCATCACTCATATCCAATACGTGCCAATGTTAGGAAGAGGATTGTCTTGATGCAACTATATCTCATGTTGAATTCCTCTCTTGGGAGGAAATCATTTTGGTTCCTGAAACACCTCATCATATTTGTTAACTACTTCAGCCAAATCGGATTTCAATTTTGAATCACAACCCTTAAAAGCTTCATTATCAACATCATTCTCAGGTTTGATCATTAGAAGCAAAGAATTCTTTCTTGAATTCACTAGTCTTTTGGTCTCTTTTGAATTAACAAATGGAAGATTTAGTTTCTTGATATGAGCTCTCACAATATATTCTACTCCATCTTTGAACAATTGGTATTTGCTTTCATGTATATGGAAGATAACTTTTATTTCATAGATATACGGGGTTCCCAAAACTATACCGCATATGTCTATTGGCACAACATCAAGCTCCACTTCATTTGTTATGAAACCAGCTCACAAAAGGATAGATCAACGCCTTAGAATTTAGCCTCTTCAAGGGTGCAACCTCCATTACATTACACAAATGAACAATTCTTGAATGATTCAATTGACAAAACCTCCTTTCTATATATATATGAGTCTAAGGAGTTACAATATAACGCTGCCGACCTAACAATAATCATATAAAGACACAAAAATAACAATAGAGGGATTATATGGGGCACAATAATAACAATATGGGGATAATAGGGGCACAACAATATTAATAAGGGATACAACTACAATAGTAATGGGGTAATCACTAGTATTATAGGGACCTAGCATGCCCCTCTCCTTCAAGAAAAGTGGTGTCCTCAATGCTTGAGTAGTTCTGGATGCTTCTGTATAAAATTCTCATCCTCCCATGTGGAATCTTCAGCGGATAAGTTCTTCCACTTGATGAGATACTTCGAAATTGATCGATTTCGTAGCTATCGACTTATTGTTTCTGTGACTGCTTCCAGTTCCAATATATTTCCTTCCTCGCCAATTTCTGACAATATTGTTTGAACTGGGAGCTTGTCACCTATAACCTTCTTTAAAAGTGAAACATTGAAACTTGGGTGCAATCGAGAAGCTGCAGGAAGCTCCAATTTGTATGCCATAGTACCAAACTTCTGCAACACCTTGTACGGACCATAACAATATGGTGATAATTTATTATCCTTCTTAGCTTGCTTGAGGGACATTTGTTTATATGGTTGTAGCCGTAGGAATACCCAATCACCTACATCAAAACCTCTTTCGCTGTGATGTTGATCTGCCTGTTGTTTCATTCGATTCTGCACCAACATGATGTTATCCTTTAAGAGTTGGAGGACTTGTTGTTGATGCTCAATGTTATGTTCCACTGCTTGAACCTTAGAATTTTCTTTTCAATATGATGGGATCGATGGTGCCTAATATCCATAAATTTCCATAAATGGGGTGATTTTTGTTGTTGCATGGAAGGAAGTGTTATACCACCATTCAGCCAGAGGCAACCATCTGACCCATTGTGTCTATTTATCAGATACAAAGCAGCGAAGATATCCTTCCAAACATTTGTTTACTATCTCAGTTTGCCCATCATATTGAGGATGATAAGATGAGCTATGAGCTAACAAAGTACCAAGACAAGAAAATAATTCTATCCAAAAATTTCTAGTGAAAATGGGATCTCTGTCCTTACAATAATCTTTGGGTTGCCATGTAGCTTTTGAATTGTTTCCATAAATGTAGTAGAAACTGTACTCACTTTAGATGGATGTGATAATGCACAAAAGTTTGCATACTTGGTAAGTCTGTCAACTACCACCATGATGACACTCTTTCCCTCAGACTTGGGTAAACCTGTGATAAAATCCATTGAAATCTCCTCCCAATGTTGGCTTGGAATGGATAAAGGTTGTAATAGACCCGAGGTCATAATTGTTTCAACTTTATTTTGTTGGCAAACCAAACATTCCGCCACAAACTTTTGAATATCCGTTTTAAGGACATCCCAAAAAAGATTATTTCTTAAGCCTGTGGTAAATTTTTAAAAATCCTGAGTGCCCTCCCAAGGGAGAAGTGTGCAATTCCATAAGAATCTTTTGTTTGAGTTGGGAATTCTTACAGAGGTATAAGCAATCTTTGTACCATAATGAATCATTTTTCTAGCTAAATGTATCAGATGTACTGGAATCTTGTTGTAACTTTCAAATAAGTTCCCACGCTTATTCATCATTCTTCCATTCCTCCCTTGCTTCGTTTATCCAATCTGGTTGCATAATAGAAATGGCACACAACAATTCTTCCACATCCTCATCCTTTCTTGAGAGTGAATCTGCCACCACATTTTGCTTCCCTTTTTTGTATATGATTTCAAAGTCATAACCCAACATCTTTGTGACACAATTTTGTTTCTTTTCAGAGGATAATCTTTGTTCTAAAAAGTAATTAAGGCTATCATGATCCATTTTTACGTGGAAGTGTCTTCCCATTAGGTAGGGTTGCCATTTCTTAAGTGCATGTAGTATTGCCAACATTTCCTTCTCATAAATATCTTTGTGTAAAAACTTTCCCTTGATGGGACGACTTTCAAAAGCAATGGGTCTTTCATCTTGTATTAAAACAACACCAATTCCATTTCCTGAAGAATCACATTCCACAATAAAGGCTTTTGTGAAGCCTAGTGTAGCAAAGACCGATGCTTGGCACATTGCAACTTTAATATGTTCAAAGACCTTTGTTTCTTTTGGAGTCCATGAAAATGCATATTTCTTCAATAATGTTGTTAGAGGTGCTACTATTCTCCCATAATTCTTAACAAACTTGCGATAATACCCTATCAACCTGAGAAATCCTCGCAGATGCTTTATGGATGTGGGGATTTTCCGTTCCTTAATGGCTTTAATTTTGTTAGGGTTTTACCTTAACTCCTTCATGAGATATAACATGACTTAGATATTCCACCTCTTGTACTCCAAAGAAACATTTGGATATTTTTTGCATATAATTGTTTCTCCTCCAATAGTTGTAGCACCGTATCAACATGTTCAACATGATCCTTCCAAGACTTGCTGTAGATTAGTATATCATCAAAAAATACTAACACAAATTTTCTAAGGAAGGGTTTGAAAATGGAATTCATCAAAACTTGAAATGTAGAAGGTGCATTAGTAAGGCCAAAAGGCATGACCAAAAATTCATAATGACCCTCATGAGTTCTAAATGTTATTTTCGCAATGCTTTCAGTCTTCATTTTGATTTGATGATATCCTGAATTAAGATCCAACTTGGTGAAGTAAATTGATCCATGCAATTCATCCAGTAATTCATCAGTGACACAAATGGGAAACTTATCTTTAATAGTGAGCTTATTGAACTCCCTATAATTTGGACACATGCGCCATGATCCATCCTACTTGTGCACCAATACTACTGGAATATGGAAAGAGCTTTGACTAGGTTGAATTATACCAGCCTCTAGAATTTCTGCAACCATACATTCAATTTCACTCTTTTGGGCATAGGGATATCTGTACGGCCTGATGTTTGGAGGAACACTTCCGGGAATCAAATGAATAGCATGATCATGATCACGAATACGTGGGAGACCTTTGGGAGTCTCAAATACCTTCGAATGATTGTCCAAGACTTTTTGGAGATCTGGAGAAATAGATGATTCGATGTCGAAACATCTAGCGAACATAATTGTGAAATTACACCTCTTTGTTCTTTTTTAGAAGCTTTGTCATACTGTTAGAGCTGATTATCTTTCCTGGTTTCCCTACAACACCCCTTAATTCGACTTCCTTTCCTTCCATAGAAAATTTCATGAAAAGTTCTTGAAAATTAAAAGTTATTGTACCCAAGGATTGAAGCCATTAGACTCCTAGTACAACATCAACACCCCCCATTTGAATGGAAAGCATTGGGCTAGTCAATACATATTCTCCCATGGATAGCTTGATATTATGGAACTTTCTAGAACAATTTATTGTTCCTCCATTTGTAACCATCACTTGACACTCTAGTGCTAGATATAGGAAGAAATTCAATTCTTTTGCTATCTTACAATGAATAAAATTGTGGGCACTTCTTGGAACAATAAACAATATTACCTTTTTCTTCTTGATTTGTCCTTTTGTCTGTACCTTCTTATGGAATTTCAATCTGATTCTCAGAGAGAAATTTATGACGATTTTCCCCAAGTTACCTATTTGGAATGTAATTCAGGAGTCTGCAAAAAGATGAACTTCCTCAGATCATATCTCCACAAATATAGCATGAAAAGCTCTAAAACATCGACCTAAGGTTCAGCAAAATTTCATCTCAAATGGGTGTTTTTTTTCTTCAGAAACATCGTACAAAAAAAGTTATAGAGAAAATACCACGATGACCTATTTGGAGCAGTGAAACCCTAGAATCCAAAGCTCAGATACCAAATGTTATGAAACCAACTCACAAAAAGATAGATCGACACCTTAGAATTCAGCCTCTTCGAGGGGAAACCTCCTTTACATTACACAGATGAACAACTCTTGGATGATTCAATTGACAAAACCTCCTTTGTATATATAGGAGTCTAAGGAGTCACAATATAACTGAGTCGACCTAACAATAATAATATAAAGGCACAAAAATAACAATAGAGGGATTCTATGGGGCACAGTAATAACAATATAGGGATAATAGGGGCACAACAATATTAATAAGGGATACAACTACAATAGTAATGGGGTAGTCACTAGTATTATAGGGATACCTGCAATTGTGCATTGTCACCTACCCATCCAAGTGGATATGGTTTACAATGTGGAATGGTTTCCAAGTTTAAACTTTTGACAATGTTTTCAGAGATAATATTATTTTCCATTCATAGCCATGGCTATAACTTTAGCTTCATCACCTAAATCAAATCCCAAATTTTGTTCAGTGGTTGCAGTTGTCTTTTGTTTTCCCATGTTCTTGAATTTCTTCAGTTTCATTTTGGTATGAAGCTTCCAACAATGAGCTTCATTGTGATCGTGTTTGGAACAATGTTTGCATGTTAATTTCTCTCCTTCCTTACTGATAGATGCATGTTAATTTCTCTCCTTCCTTCTTGATAGATGCATTTTTATTTCCCTTCCATTTGAAACCCTTTTCTTTTCCTTTACTCTTAAATGGATTTTTACTACTCTTTTGGAGTGTTTTTCCCTCTTCCCTCAAGATGAGTGGCTTGCACACACACATGATCTAGATTATTTAGATTAAACATTAAGATAGTATGCCCAAGGTAACTTTGTAGACCCCCTATGTACTTCAGCAACATGTCTTATGATTGCAAATCTAAACCTAACATTAGAGACATTTTTATGAATTCTTGGGTGTAATCTTGCACATTTTGACATTTAAGTTGTGTAAATTTCAGCCAATTCATGACGACTTTTAACATATAAGCTAGATGGTAGAATTGTCCTTTAATTGTAATAATGAAATCAAACCAAGAAATTGAGATGTTACCATGTTTTTTTATCTCCTCTTTTGTCTTTGATTCCCATCATACTAGTGTTGCACCCTCTATTCTCAAGGAAGCTAACTGAATCTTTATGTCAACCTCTTGAAGGTTTTGAACTCTGCAATAGACCTCCAACCGACGAATCCAATTATCAAGCTTTTATGGATTCACTTCACCATTATACATGGGTACTGCAAATTTAAGATCAAGTTGTAATAATGGCGATTTACCAATTCATTTTGAGCTAGGTTGATGAGTATTAGTAAGTGTTGTATTAGTGGAAGAGGGGGATGACTCTAGTGAAGAAGAAGATGAAGAAAATGGTGAAGAGGGTGGAGGTTTACGTCCATTTCCATTACCTCCTCCTGAAGAACCTTCTCCTTAGGGAGGTTTGGAGCTTTCACCTTGCAGTTTAGTATTCCTCTCTTCATAGACGACCTTCACCATCTATGTCATATCAAAGAAAGACTTCTTGAAGACCTTCTCATCTTCTATCATGTTTGTAGGTTCTCCTTCATGAGACATGTTCACTCGAGTCTCAACTGCAACTTGATGAAGAAATAGTGTTGGAGATTGTGGCAATCTTTCCGTCCTTCTCCTTGAACCAACTTCAGGGCTTTCAACCAGCTTCCCTTCTCCTCTTTTAAGTTTTAACCTTGTAATTATGACATAAACTTGCTAATAGTTAAATCCTTATTGAATAAATAAAACCCTGTTCTGATACCAAAATGATCTAATTAGGAGTATTTGTTTTGTTCTCCTAAGATCCTCCTCATATTATAAACAAAATTCTTTTGATATGCTTAAGGATTCATGACTTTATTGGAAGTAAAATGAGTTTTTATGTTAATTTTATGAGAAATTTAGCAGAAATAAGAAACTAAACAACAACATATAAATGTACAGAACATCAACAAAAACACATCACAAAAGGAACATGATGAAGGAGTCCACCCTTCTTGGACTACGTCTACTTGGTCTAACCTCCAATGGCTTGGGCCTCTCTATTATGCTCAAAATGTCTAAAACATTGTGTTTACAATGCTCAAATGCTTATCAAACCTACTCCAATGACTCCATAATGTCCAAAAATGTCCATCTAGCCTCTTTTTGCTCCCAATTTGGTCGAAAATGAAGAAGTTATGACCTCTCCTAGTTTCTCCACTATTTGCTCGACAAATTTCGCAAAATTCGGTACCAGCCCTCATTTTTGCTTGGATTTCTGCTCACTCGCCACCAAATCCATCGAAATCTGGGCAGATTTGTCAGGCAAATAAATTGGCCACTGAGGCCTAAAAATTTAGGGATTAAGGCTATATAGAGGGCCATGCACCTAGGGGCTAGCACCTTTCCTCCAGCGGTCGCATAAATGTTGGCAGCATAGATAGCGGTTTTCACATGGGCGGTTATGTCTATGGGTTGGCCCATCCTCCAAACTCTACGGTCATAAACTTTAAGTACAACTCGCAGTCTATACATATTAAAACTACCGACATGGTGTAATGGTTAATATTGTGTATTAGCGTTGGGGGGTCACACATTCGAGCCTCTTTGCCTCCACTCAGACTATAGCAAGACTTTTGGTGGCCTCCTAGGCTACCATGTGGCAGCCTCTGGCTAGGCCACATGTCAGCCCGTGGTTGGCCACTCCTTCAACCAACCAAAACTACAAAAAGCTGACGAGTAAAAATGTGCCACTTGCAACGATATAATTCACTAAGGAGCCCATTGACCAAGTCAACATCCACATACCCTACCCATTCAGTAGTACGGAATGCTGACTAGGCTTTCCTCATTTTTGAAAATTCACACATTTGGGAAAGTGGACATAACTTGGTTCTAGAGTCATAAGGAGTCTATTTTGCGCAAAACAAGTTGCATTGAATTCAAGATGACAAGCACTACGTTGTTGCTAGGTTCCACACCAGTCTAACAACTTTGATTTTTGAGCTATTTTTTTGAGCACCTGATCAAAACCACTATAATATTCTCTTTCATTTCTACTACCAAGTTATTCTACTCTAATATCAAAAAATATAATCATAATGAATTGAAATCCTTTTTGTCCTAGTGGCCCAACTATAACATAACTTGATAGCCAACTAAAGGTCACGGTTTACTCTAATTTTCAATTAGTTACAAATTTGAACCTTCTAGAGTCCTTTTGATAGTTGCCACATGGGTGGCCCCTTTTAAATGAGTAACAATGGGTGGCATCCTCTTTAACATGGTTGTCAATCATGAAAGATCAAGTTGTAGGAGGCATAACAATGCATCTGGAATCCAATTGATGTGATTCTTGCACCATTGGAAAGGTATCTAAATACAGGCCTCCAAAAAGTTTGGAACTTCTGAGATAAACTTGTACCACAAAAAAGTGTCATTTAAGTCTTCAAAATCACCCTGAAAAGTTTCAAACCCTAATTCTCCATACTAGATCTTGATGATAAAATTGCTCATGCAAGCTATTTGCTCCACTTCTTCCATTCTAAAAACATATAGATAGATGAAAAATAACATAATGATCCAATTTCAATTAATGTTAGTTGAAATATGGATGTACATATGATCATATTGACCATTCAATGATCTTTACTATGTGGCTTCTAGAAAAGAACATGGTAATATGAGTGTGCCCGTACCAAAACCACAACATTGCTTGACAATAAGAAAACTCTTAAATCAACATTCAAGCTAGACCATAACTAATAATCATTCAAGTGGATATCATTGATTAAAAGTGATCATATTATAGGTAGACTATTTTTAAGGTGTTTATGTCTTGATGTCTTCAACTTCATCTTCCTCCATGAGAATATTTTCCAGTAGTGGTCCCTTGAGTAGACAATTAATCAAAACTAGGAATCAATACTCTAGATCCTCATCCCATAGAAGACTACCATCCCATCACCTTACTAGCACCCTTCAATACCTTTAGCTATAGTTTATTTCAAATTAATATCTATTGTCTCACCCACATCATTAGTTGGTTGTATCTATTCTTTGGAAGGAAATGGGGTGGTTGTATGTTGCACTTTATGCTCAATTGAAACATGCAAATCGTTTGTATTATGGATATGAGGCTTATTTCAAATATGAACCATGATAATATATAGTTTTATCACTCTCATAGTGTTCAAAATATTTCGAAGTTTCTTTAAGAAAATGCAACCCTTCCTTGTGTGAAAATTTAGTAAACTTGATATATAAATTCTTACCGGTGAGTGCATGAAATCATGAATACCATCAAATACTAGAACCTACCACAACAAAAGGTATAGAAACAAGATTATGATTCAAAAACCATAGGTTGAAGGGACATAATTATGAATTCCTTGCTAATGGGGTTCACTCTCCTCTATTTCTTCAAAGGGCAATCTCCCAATAACAAGCTTATGACAATGCCTAAAAGCTACTTTAAATCCCAACATGAAAAGGTAGCATTAATGAGAGTTTGACTCCCCAACATTGATGGTGAAACTCATTTTTTAGTGTATTATATTTTAGAACCCCCAATTAATTAGGATGTCTATTTGTAAGTCAAATGTTGCCTCAATATCTTTCTACTTCTTCTAACCCTTTGCTAATGAACCAGGTTGCTTCCTTGAATGTGGCTCTTTTGTTGAAAAACTAGCAAACTATAGATATATTAACCAAAGAAGACAAATTTTCTTTCCTTGAATGTGGCCCATGTTGTTGAAAAGGTAACAAAATATAGATATATTGACCAAAGAAGACAACCTATAAATCTCCCCCAAAAAACATAATTCCTTATTCCATGGATGTTTAATGAGAAAGAAAGGAAAAACAAATAAGGTCTTGAATTTGTTTATGTTAATTGCCCATAAATAAAGGAAACTGTAGATTTTTGATGTTGTCAATCTAAACCTTCACACAATATAGATAGATAAAAAATCCTAACATGCAAATTGCATTGTTGATTCCCACAGTCATATTTTTTTTAAGTCTTATTGATGTACATTCAATATTGGTGGGGGCTACATCCACAAAAATATCCAAATAGATCCACTTGAATGGATCACTTCCCACCAGAAAGCAAGTGTATGTTGTTGATGATGCCAACCCAAATGTTCACAGAATATAGAGATAAAAATCTCTACATGCAAATTCCATTGTTGATTGCCATAGTGATCTTTTTTTTTTTAAGTGTGATTCATGGAGATTGGTGGCCCCTATAACCACAGAAATATCCACGCAGATCAACCTCTAAATGGATCACTTCCCATCACCTCACCTCATTTGTACAGCCTAATCCCTAAAGCATTAAAGAAAATTGACCCATAACTTCTCATTAACAAAATGCTTTAACAACATGAAATTAACTAATTAAACTAACCCTTCCCACAATAATCTTAATATACCAATTAATACACTACTATAATGAAAAATTATTCCATGTTAATTTGCTTCAATCTAGCCCATTTTTCAGTGGCCAAATCTATTATAGAGTTTTCTCATAGTAATATACATTGTTTTTTATCTTTTTTGCATAATTACAACAATCCACAGAAAAAAAAATTCAGAAAATTTATTATTGTTTTCCCGTGAGATTATGTTTGTGTTTCCTTGTATCAAAGTTACATTATATTTACATCTCTATAATTTATAACGCCTCCTATGCAGCGTAATTGCTTCGTGTGCATCAAAATATTGAGCTGCATGTTTAATTGACTCGCCTCGGAATTCCTAATATCCATCCATTGAAAAACGTTGCATATACAAAATTAGATTCGTGTAAATGTCGTGTTTTAGATTTTTCATTTTTGTATGTAAATGTAGAGTTTTTAGATTCAGGTTTAAACAGGTATGACAGACTATTGCCCGAAGTTAACGAAGAAAGAAAAATCACATTAAAATCTGAAGCAATCACATTCATTCAAATTTCTAAATCTTTTTTTGGTTCATTCGAATAACTCCTCCACCTCCATTCAAATGAACCAAACTTTGCATTTAGAATTTCTTTCCATTCAGATTTAAAACTTTACATTCATGCAGTATTTCTGAGTATTAATTTTTCACTTTCACTATGATCTTCTAGGCTTTTATATAGTTCTGAATGCACCTTGAAATTAAATTCAAAGCACTCTCTCTGGAGTCTGACCTAACACAAAAGCAAAACAAGAGATGCACGATACCTGTCACAACATCAACGGCATACGACCCACAGCAACGAAAGAAAAGACTGATCAGCAGAGGCAATCCATATATATGGAAATAGCGACGGTGACAACTCAATCATGGCTACCTCGATGACAGCGACAGGATGAGAAAATTCTAACATTCAAAGAAAAGAACAAAGAACAACTCGACGAGAATGACTTCTGAACGAATAAACTTACAGTAAATTGTGTGGAAATCCATATTCGAATTTCATGGCAGTAGGGCCATGCTGGTTATACTATTAATTGTTCACCTCCACTTACGCTACCGTTCGCGTCAAAATCACCCCCATTATTTATAAATCGACGTGCATTCATAATTGGTTTGTATGGTGGATTACTTGCCGGTTTCAATTCATAAATATCCTGCGTGTTGGATCATTGACAAACGCACCTGTCAATGGAATCTGTGCACCTGTCCTGACATAGACGAATGTTACAAAATAAGATCACGATTTTCAAAGAATGTGCTGCAGTTGGACAATTTAATCGTCAAGTTTGGAGAGCTTTGAAACTGGTTGGAAAAATTATTTAATCGTCAAGTTTGGAGAGCTTTGAAACTGGTTGGAAACATTATTTATGTATGTTGGATCATTGACAAATGCACCTGCCAAGGGAAGGCGTGTAGTGTTGTTCTGACTGTAACTTTAACGTAATCTTTAAAAAAAATTGAAAGTCATCATGACACTTTGTTGGTGAACCTTATAAAAATACATCGATAAAAGCTATCGAAATATGATAATGAATCTCTCACAACTTTCAAATGGGTAGGAAAAAGTTTCAGAACATTATAATTCCCTTAATTATTTTTAGGCTTTTTATCAGATTATAATTAATTTAATTATGTTGACTAACTCTCAATTCCAAGTCCATAACATTATTTTTCCTATTCTTTTGAGATTTTTCAGTGGGTTATAATATTAATTTAATTATGTTGACTAACTATCAACTATGATGGAGTACTTCTCTGACTGTGTTATAGTTGGACAACTTTCATGGAGTACTTCTATGAATGTGTTACAGTTGGACAACTTTCAAACTGGTCGGAAACTTTCTAAAAGGAGGGGATTGAAGGGATTGGTTCAAATCCACAACATTATTTTGCCCTTAATTCGTTTCAGGCTTTCTCTTGGTTATATTATTAATTTAATTAGGTGGACAAACTCTCAACTATGATGGAGTACTTTTATGAATTTATGCTATGGAACGTTTTATTTTAATATTATTTTTTTAATCTATTAAGCTTAGTGATATTTTATAATTCGAACAAAATATTAATAATACAATCAAATTAAATTAAAATAAAAATGTTATGGTATATGTTTTATTTTTTATGTATGTTACATATTGGTAAATATCAATTTTTTATTTTTTTAATATAAATGTTAAAATGTTTGTAGAGTAATTTGAATTATTAGTATAAATAATAATTATACATTATGTATGTGGCAATATTAAAAGAAAATAAAAAAAAAACAACTTAAATTATTTTAAATTGAAATTTATCAAATATGAAAAAGAAATTAATTAAAATATATAATATTATAAATATATATTTAATTATATTATATTCAATTATATTATGTATAAGTTTAATAAATAGATGAAGATAATATTTTTAGTTAAATTAAATTAAAAATTTAATAGATGTATTTGTTAATTTAATGTTAAATGTATGTCATACTTAATAATATAACTTTCAACTGTAATGTTAAAATGTGTGTAGAGCACTTTTATATCATTAATATACAAATAGATGAATTATATACAATTATGTAATAATATAGAGAAAGATAAAAAAAAAAACCAAAAACTCTAACTTAAATTGAGATTTATCAAACATAAAAATGTTTATGAATATATACTATAATATAATAAAATACTAACTAATATTTATATTATTATAAATTTTTAAATAGAGAATATATTTCTTGTTAACAGACTTTAATGCGAGAATTACAACTAACCAAGTTATTATTCTAAGCAATGATTTCACTCAGTGATCCAAATTCAAAAGTGAAGGTATCATAATATGATTTGTTTACCCAATCGATCGTGATTACAAAAGCACATAAACTAAAGTAAATTTTGCAGATTTTTTAACAGTTAAAATGGACAATAAGAAACATCAAAATACAACAAATTGATGACAAAGTTCACGCCTCTTGGGCTATGTCTTTGAGTACATCTTCCAATGGTGGCCTTTCCTTATTATATGCTCAAATGTTCAATTACGTCAATACCAAACTGATCTACAATTAAAACATGAAGGTTTTATAATATGATTTGCGAGCTAGTTTATGTCTTTTAGGCAATTGATCTTGATTGCAAAAACACACAAACTAAAGTAAATTTTACAGTTTTTTAACAATCAAAATGGACAATAAGAAGCATCAAAAGACATCAAATTGATGATGAAGTTCACCCCTCCTAGGCTACGTCTCTCGGTTCAACATCCAATTGTGCCCATTTTCTATTATATGCCCAAATGTTTAAATACATCAACATACAAGTCTCAAGATGAAAAACATAATACTACCATTACATCCAGAATGCCAAAAAACCCCTGTGTAGGCTCTTCTTATATTAGAAAGGTTAAAAAGTGACCATGTTAAGTGTCTTTTTCCAAATTTGTTTATTAACTGCTCTGCAATCTACAAAAAATTTGCAAAAAAATGGTATGTTGATCCAAATCTTTTACATCAAGGATGCATATATAATTGCATATAAAAGAGCATGTAACCAAGTAACTTAAACACATGAAAATAAGTGGAAATCAAAGTCAACAATGAGATCAAAGGCACAAGACGATTTGATTATGGAGTTCACGTAGAGTGGGCTATGTATTCAGGCCCTGGTAAATGTGGGGAGGCCTTTTTTATTAGATGGAAGAAGAAATGAATTACAATCAAATTTACATAAATGACTCTTATACCTGCATTTTCTAGCATGGACTCAAAAATCCAAAGCTCAGATGCAGAAATAGACATCACCATTGGATTCGTGGTGCGAAATTGTATCAAATGAATATAAAATTGACCTTGTTTTCAGAAAGTGACCTATGGAGCTCTAAAGAATCTTTAGATTCCAACAAGATTCTCTCAAGATTCCCTAGGAATATTTCTCAATATGCTTATCTGCCTAATCACAGTTCTAGCCTATGCATGCTCCTCGTTCCATTCGCAAATAAACTCTCGCTACTGAGTTCAATTCCACCACTCCTCCCTCTGGTCGAATGGTAACTCAAGTTCATATAAAAAAATTTGGTCGAGTTTACAATCGCGTAGTTTGGCTTGTTGGTAGTGGTAGATAATATGTTGGAGGCAGATTGGATTCAAAATCCACCGCACCCCAAATATGGTTCGGTCCCTTTTTAAATAGTTGACATTTGGTTTTTATGGTTAGCAATGTTAAAATTTGGAGCCTCCGATTCGAACCATGTCAGCCTCCATCCACATGTTGTTCCATTGACCAGTGGATTGGGTAGGTCTGCAGGGGGTGGCCTGCCCACCACATTATATTGAAAACATACCCCATTATGTTGTTGGCGATTGGTGGCCTACCACCGCACCTTTTTATTTTATTTATAATAATGCCAAAAATTTTGGTGGGAGTTTTTAAGTGTCACTCGGAGAATTGGAGAGGAGAGAAATTCACCATTCCAACTACTAAATTTCATGCACTGACCCTTTTCCAAATTGTTGCCTCATTAGCGACCACCACTAGACCTAGTTTGACCAAAACTTTGATTGACTATATATTGATCATACGAACTCAAATTTGAGGGTAATTTGCGTTGTTGGAATGAGAATGACAAGAACTATGATATTTTCCTCATTTCACATCAAATTGATGACTTTTATTTTTAAGCCATTTATGGATTCTGAGCATTTTTGGAGCCACTTGGATCATTCCTCCCTAGTAATGATATTTTGGGCCACCAACGGATTTATTAGTCAATTGGAAAGTGAGGGAATTTCTAGGTCAATTTCTCCGTTCCCATCCATCGGACCTTACTTGGATGCATTCCCTTGAAATGAATATAAAGGTACCTCACATCTCCCTATCTTGAAGTTCTAGTCTTCTTATCAAGGATGATATCCTCAGGTAGCTTGTTGAAGTATTCAGGTGCAAAGTCATCCATTATAGGAACTTGACCAACCTCTTCAGTGTTCATGATCAAAGGAGGCTCATAAGGCTTCAAATTTTCAACATTCACCATTAAGTACATCTGCATGTATGTTGGAAAATCAAGATGAAAAGCATTTTCTCCAATCTTCTATAATATGGTGAATGGGCCATATTAGATTGGTCTCAACTTCTTTCCTTCCCATTTCATTATGTCTTTGCTCACATGGAGCCACATTTTGTCTGCAACATGAAATTGGTGATTGACCTAGTGCTTGTCATGTTGAGCTTTGAATTGAGCTTGAATTTTCTCCAAATGCTCCTGAAATTCCTTGTGAATCATGTGAATTCGCTGAATGAACATCTGCTCTTTGTCCCTATCATCTTACCCACTAGAATATTCATCTCTCCCAAAGACCATGTCTAAGGGATCCTTATCAAATATCCAAACCATGTCTCAAATGGTTAGCTCGGAGTGGATGAATCCACTTCCTAGTTGTATGCATGTTGTACATAGGGAAGTTGCTCATCCCGCAACTTGGGATGCTTTCCACAATAGCCCCAAAGTAATTGTATCACTATGTGGTTGAAGACCTATGTTTGTCTCTCAGTTTGTGGATGAAATTTCCTACTCCTCTTCAGCTTGGTGTCCATCATTCTCCACAAACTCATCCAAAAATCTCTAAGAAAGTGATGGTCTCGATTAGACAATGGATGTTGGTAGCCCAAAGTGGAACCATACAAATCGGAAGTAGAGATGAGCATTCTACTCTATAATGAATTGATTTTTACAAGGCATTAAGGCACACATTTTTCTAAATCGATCCACAACAACATACAAATATTCATGTACTCTCCTAGACAAAGGAAAACCACCGAAAAAATCCATCGACACACTTTCCCATCGACGAATCGGAGCAAGGAGTGGTGTGTAGAACCCTAATTTTCTATTAGTGGGATTTCTAACTCAACACAACACACATCCATTTACATATCAAGTCATAATATTTTTCGTGTTAGGCCAATAACACAACCTCTGCAAATGACACAAAGTTTTCCCTACACAAAAATGACCTCACACAAGGGAGTTATGTGCCTCTCTAATTACGTGTATTCTCTCATTGGTGGGGATACAAAGTTTTCCAAGGTGATACAAAATTTTTCCCTTCAAACGGTATTTATTAACCTGTGATCCATGAGTCACCTTTTCATAAATCTCCTTAAAATCATGGTCATCAACATATTGTTCAACATAACTTTCAAAAGATAAAGAAGCATTTTGCAAAACTATAGATGCAGAAATAGGAGGGTGAGAAAGAATATTTTCCACTTTGTTGTTGGTGCCATTCTTGTTTTTAACTACCAAGTGAAATTGCTAGAGGAATCTCATCTATCTGAAATGACGTGCTTGTTGAAGCCTGATTTGCAATAGGAGGTATTGTAAGGGTTGGTGATTCATGTGAATGATGGTCTCATTGCCAATAAAATAGTTCTTCCACTTTTTCACACTTTAAAATAAGGCATACAACTCCTTGCTATATGTGGGATAATTCACAAAAACTTTGGAGAATGTCTCTAAATGCAAACATACAAGCTTCCTCTACTACATCAATAGTTCTCCCATGGTGTACCCACTAGCATCTTTTTCTATCTGAAAAGTCTATTGGAGGCTAGGTAAGGTCAAAATAGGTGCAATAATGATCTTCTCTTTGAGTGTATCAAAGGCTTTCTGCTTCTTTCCTCCCCATTGAAAGGTTTTTTTCACACTTGTCGATGCATGTAAGGGGGATGCAATGACAGGGAAGTTGGCAGTTAACGTTCTCCAATATTGTAATGCACCCAAAAAGCTATGAAACTCTATAACATTGATGGGTTTATGCCACTTCACAATCACATCAATTTTTTAAGGATTTATTTTTAATTGTACACCTCTCACAATGTGACCCAAGTAAACGAAAGAGGTCTTACCAAATTCACATTTAGACATTTTGACATACAATTTTTCTTTTTGCAAAACATCAAACACATTTTAAGCATGACTCACATCATCTTCCGATGTCCTACTGAAAACAAGATTATCATAAAGATATACAAGTACAAAATCCTCAAGAAAAGATTTGAATATATCATTCATCACCATCATGAATGATCTAGGGGATCAGTGAAGTGCTCAAAATTCAAAGTGTCTGAAAGTGCTTGAAACTTATACTAGAGCATAGATCTTGAGGACTTGAATCCAATGCAAATTGAATTGCTCAAAACTGATATCGTATGCTTCTAATATTGTCTTATGATTCTTTTCCCAAACAAGTAAAAAATTTGCAGGTTGGATGGAGGACCGGTGACTAGGCTAGTTGACTATGTGTCTTGGGCTAATGGCGGGCTGCCAAGTGGCCTCATGTGATTGGTTGATTTTTTGGGTGAATTTGATTAGTAGTTGAATATTTTGATGTGAACCAATGGTGGGATGCCACATGGCCTAGTCATGGGCTGGCACGTGGTACCCCGTGGGTTAACAAAATTTGGGTATGGCTAAACAAGATTCTGACACGATGCAGACACACGACCTCTGAACTAACTAACATCATATTGAAACTACTAGAATGCCCAAGGTGTTTCTTATTAAAACATGTGCTATATAAAGTTTTGGTGCAGTTAAGTTGGAGTACAAGGTCGAGGCTGAGCCCTGGTCCAAAGTCACCTCACAGCCCAAGGGACGACAGGAAAGTGGGAGATGAGAGCTCAAGATTATCCCGAGCTCAATGTTCCAGCACGCTACCATGTTACCGTAATAAAGTGCCAATAGGAGGGGTAGAAGTATTGGGACTTGCCCATGATTCCAGCACACTATCATGTATCCACACCAGAGTGCCAACAAGTGGGGGTAGAAACATGGTGACCATCCCATGGTCTCATGCACACACCATATGAATGGTGCTAGAAGGGGCGTAGAGCTCAAAGGGGGGTGCGAAGTTTTGTCTGCTAGGCCTAAGTTCTATGGTTACTCATGTGACCGAGTGCGTGGGTAGAGCAAAGACCTGGTAGGTGGGCACGAAAGTTTGGGGACTAGTCGTAGGCCATGTGGGGCAATATGACCATGGGCGTGAAGGTTGAGGGGCCTACATCGATGGGGTAGGTGGTTAGCCCCAGCCCCCCTGGCATATGGCCATATGACCCATAATTTATTCTCATAGAGGTCATTGGGCATTTGAACGAGGCAACAAAATACACCCAATTCAGTGTGAATATTGTCGGCGCTAGGCGAAATTATTGCTTTTAAGTTCTAGAAAAGACAGATTCATAGGATGGATAACAGATCAATCCAGTTTGTATATTAGTTAGCAAGGAAAACTTATAGAGAGCATAACTTCTCTAGTTTTTGGCCAAATTGAGCCCAACAAGAGCCCAACTAGGGATTTTTAATTATTCTAGAGCCATTGGAGACATAATTTATACATTCCGAGCACTATAAATCCTTGTAAACACAAATGTGAGCACTTAAAGAAAGATTCCCAACATTGGAAGCTGGACGAGGAGATGTAGCCGAGACGAGGGGTGAGCTCCCTTATCATTTTTTTTGTCATGTGTTTCTAATATGGTATTTTGGCTCTACTTATGTTGTTAACTAAGTTTTAAAACCATTATTTTATGTGCTTCTGCAAAGTGATCCAAAGCTGAAAATACTTAAAATTTTACTTGCACATTTTTCCATCACCTTCATGTTTGGATTACAAATCAATGAATGTGGTCGGATCATTGCATAGTTTGAATGGAATCACCAACCATTCAAGCAACCCATGTTTTGTCTTGAATGCAATCTTTCATACATCCTGTTCTATAATCCTAACCTAATTATAACCACTACATAGCTCTAGTTTTGTGAAATAGACAACATTTTTCAATTAATCTAACAAATCACTAATGTGTGGGAGAGGGTACCATTTCTTTACTATTATTTTCTTGAGGGCTCTGTAGTCCACGCGCATCCTCCATGTGCCATCCTTCTTTGGCACCAACACGATAGGTGAGCCACATGGGGAAGAAATTGGCCTTATGACCCCTTGGTTCAACATTTCCTATACTTGCTTATTTATCTACTCCATCTCAATCGTCGACAAGCTATACATACCAATATTGGGTAAAGGAGCATCTTGCTATAAGTGACTCTCATGTTGGATCTCACACTTTGGAGCCAACCCACTTGCTTCCTGAAAAGCCCCATTATAGTTAGAAACAATTTCATACAATTCATTTTTATGTGTGGGATCACAAACTTGGAAAGCTCCAGATGTCTTTGCTTCTTTTTCTCTCACAACCATGAGCATGCACCCTTTGTTGGAATTGATCAATCTCTTCACCTGACCTGCACTTACAAGATTGGCACTAATTTTGGCATGATGAGCTCTAACAATGTATTCCACCTCATCTTTTGTGAGATGACACTTGTTTTCATGGTGAAAGAAATTTTTTTTCTCATCATACAAATATGGACTCCCCAATACAATGCCACAGATATCTAAGGGTACAAAATCAAGGTCAACCTCATCTACTAGTTTGGATGCAATCACAAATCTAACTCTACACTGTTCGGTTACATGTAATTTGGCTTTATCACACACCTAACCAAGAGGGTAGGGTTTTAGATGAGGTTTGGTCTCTAACCCTAACTTATTAACCAAGGATTCTGAAATCAAATTTTCTATGAGACTAAATCAACCAAGGTTTCCACATTAGTATGTTTCACTACAACTCTAATGTGGAACAATTCAGTCCTCTTTCGTTCATTAACAAGAGGCTAATTTGAGGAACTTGTACTTCCATGAAATTCAAAATTTTCATTAGCATGAAGAGACAAAATACCTTGTATTCCTAGTGTTGTGATTTGTGTCTCATCACTAGATTCAGATCTAATGTCCTGTTGTATGGTTACCACCGTATTTTACTTATTCTTCCCACCAAATCTCTTTGGTATCAACTCCAGATGCAAGTTCGAACAATTTTCATCATCATGACCTTCATTCTTGCAATGTGCGCAAGATGGATTTGCTCATTCCTCCTTCTTGGTTGTAGCTGCCTTCTTGTCCTTTCTCTTTCCTTTTCCTTTGAACTTGCCATTATAAGGTTTGAAATATGATTTCTTCGGTTGCTCTTCTTTATCATTCTTGGCCCTGCTTTCAAGATGAATGGCCTTAAAACCAACTGCCTCAATAGTAGTAGGCTCAAATAACAACAAAAAATGCTTGATGTAACTATGTAAAGTGACAATATACTTTGTTACAATTTCTAGTGAATCAAAAGTAGTAACTAAATTCAAACCTTATTTTCTAAACTGTTTTGTGAAGCTTTGTACATTTTTACCCTTTCCTTGTCTCAAATATTTCCATTGCATTAAATCATTTTATTGATAAACCAAAGGATAAACATGATATTTTAATGTAGAAACAAAATTGGACGAAGAAGAAAGGACATTACCCAAGTTTTTGTTTCCTTTCTGCAACTTTCTCTCCCACCAGATGAGAGTGGTGCTAGTCAGCCAAAGAGATGTTAATTAGATCTTGACCTAATCTTCCTTGATCTGTTGAATCAAGAAATAAACCTTGACCTGTCTAATCCAATTGTTTAGTTTCTCTTTATTACATTCCCCATTATATGTGGGCAAGTCAAACTTTACATCTTGCTTAAAAAATGGCTTCTTAGATGTATTCCTATGATGCCTATTAGAGTGATGGGAAGAGGAAGAATAAGAAATGTCACTAGAGGATGGAGAGGGCAGTTCAGGAGGCTCTCCTCTTCCACCTTCATGATTTACCAAATCATGGTCATCTGGTTATTTCTTCTGAGGCTTGATTGTCTTCTCATATTCTGTAAACAAATTGTCAAATTTCTCTTCCATGGTGAAGAAGATGTTGCGACAATTTTGCTCTTCCTCCATTCGATCTTCCTTGTTTTCCATGTTTCATATTCATGCTACAAGCCTCGCTTCTGGATCAAAATATTTGAGTTTTCCTTCTCCTCTTTGGAGCTTGTTCCTCGTTAGAATTCACTCATGCAACTTACATCAACAAGACCTGCTCTAATACCAAACTTGATCCATATATTTTACTTCAAGGATGCATACAGAATCGTATATCGAAGAACACGTAACCAAGTAGCTTAAACACATGAAAATAAGAGGAAATCAAAAGAAAATATGAGCTCAAAGGAACAATATGATTTGACTATGGAGTACACCTAGTGTGGGTTATGTCTCTGGGTCCTACTCAATGTGTAGAGGCCTTTTTCATTAAATGACAACATAAATGAATTACAATCAAGTTTACATAAATGTCCCTTATACCTCCATTTTTCGGCGTGGACTGAAAATGCAAATCTCAGATGTAGAAACGAACATCACCAGTGGATTTGTGGCAAGAAATCATTTCAAACGACTGTAAAATTGACCTTGTTCTAAGCAAGTGACCTCTAGAGCTCTAATGAATTTTTATATTCCTTGAAAAAGACTCTCCCAAGATTCTCTACGAATGTTTTCTCTAAACCCGTGCCTGACTCGCCATGCTCCTAGTTCCATTTTCAAATTGACTCACGCTGCTTGGTTCCGCCACTCCTGCCCCCTTGGTCTAATGGTAACTTAGGTTCATATAATTTTTTGGGGTGCAGTTTACAATAGAGCCATTTGGCTTGTTGGTGGCAATAGAAAATATGTTCGGGGCAGACCAAGCTCAAAACCCATCGTGCACTAAATATCATTCAGTACTTTCTTAAATATTTGGAATTTAGTTTTTATCGTTGGTGGTGTTTAAATTTATGGTCACTAGTTGGCGGGCCGACCCAACTAGGTCAAGCAGGTTCAAACTCCGTTAACCTCCATCCACATGTCGTTCCAATGATCAATGGGTTGGGCAGGTCCATTGGGGGTGGACCACACACCACATTATATTTAAAACATATGTTGTTATGCCATGAGGGGGTGGCAACCTGCAAACCATGTTTACATACAGTTTTTTGGATTCTTTTGATAATAATGGTTAAAATTTTGGTGGCAGTTTTTAAGGGTTACTTGACAAATTAAAGAGGCAACAAATTTCCCCTTTGTAACCTCTAGATTACATATGCCAACCTTTTCCCAAATTTTTGCCTCGTTAGTGACTACCATTGGGCCTAGTTTGATCATAACTTAGATGGCTATATTTTGAGCATGTGAAATCATATTTGAGTATCATTCATGCCATTGGAGTGAGGACAAAGAGTACTATGATATGGTCTTGGTTTAAATTCAATTCTAGGACTTTGAATTTTGAGCTATTTCTAGATTCTCATAATTTTTGGAGCCACATGGATCATCTGTGACGTATCTCTAAGGCGTTACGTTATCCACATAGAGGTCTCGTGTTCGATCCACAGTTATCGATGGGATATTATTTTTGTAGTTAATTTTATTTATTTATTTTTATACATGGGTCGTAGACCTCTTCTGCCTCCCACGTTGGTGTTCATGTGGAAAACGTATGATTGAGAGGCATGGGCCATGGTCCAGGTGACCTCCTTATACCTACTCTTAGTCACATAAATTTTAATAGAACCTAAGTCTAGGGTGCTAGAAGGGTGTCACATGCCTCACCCCCTCTCATCTACTTGTGGTCACCACATAATAATATAACCTAGGGCCATGCACCCCGCCCCTCAAAAATCCATGTTGGTGGTTTATTAATAGTAATATAACTTGCAGCTAGGTCAGTAGGGCACACCCATCGACCCGACCCTCTCCCCCAACCACTGAACCATATAACAATAAATAAAAACTGCCCACCATCTATTAATAAGTCTATTGTGTGGTCTAGCGGTAGAGCGGTGGAGTTATGAACTCATCATCCAACTCTTCAACATGAATTCCTTGACTAAAAGTTGCATAAACATCTTTAAAATATTCATCTTGAGCATACTATTCAATATAAATTTCATGTGTGATTGAGTTATGCTTAAGAATAACAAATGCATTAACAATAGACCTTGATAACATACCCACAATTTTTTTGTATATATCTTTCTTATACCTAATTACCAAATGAAATTGATTTAGAAATCTCATCCATATGAAATTTCTAGCTTGTTGTAGCTTGCTTTGTGATTTTAAATATTGCAAAGGTTGATGGTTAGTATGAATAATCGTTTCTTTACCCATCAAATAATGCTTCTATTTCTTCACGCTATGTATCAAAGCATACAACTCTTTATCATAAGTTGGAAAGTTAATTGCTGCATTGGAAAATGTTTTAGAATGATAACATATTGGCTTATGATGCTGCATCAAAACTTCTCCCATAGCATATGTGCTTGCATCGGTTTGAATTTCGAATAACCGGTTAAGAGCTAGAAGTGCTAGAACTGGTGTTGTACTAATTTTCTCTTTCAAAGTGCCAAAGACTTTATGTTACTTTCCTTCCCACTGAAAGACCTACTTCACACTTGTAAAAGCATGTAATTGTGTTGCAATGAATGAGAAGTTAGCGATAAATTTTCTCTAATATTGTTGTGCTCCCAAAAGGCTCCTAACTTCTATTACATTGCTCAGTTTAGTCCTATTTATAATAACATCAACTTTGGAGGGATCAATCTTTCATTCACCACCTTCTACAATATGACTGAATTAAACTAAATAGGTTTTTCCAAATTCACATTTAGACAATTTCAAATAAAACTTTTCCTTTTTCAAGACATCTAAAATTTTCTTTACATGCTTGACATACTCCTCAAGAGTCCAACAAGAAACTCTTTTTCGAAAGCTTCATGTTAACTTCTCTACAAAACTCTTCCCCTATAAAGACTTTGC
Organism: Pinus taeda; assembly: GCA_000404065.3. NCBI lineage: Eukaryota > Viridiplantae > Streptophyta > Pinopsida > Pinales > Pinaceae > Pinus > Pinus taeda. The sequence goes on from APFE030354095.1 coordinate 169,130, forward strand.
AACAAATGGGTCTGAGGTGTATTAGTAAGACACTTTGTTAGCTACCCGAAGGTATTCGTTCAATCCAAAGTTATCGATGGGATAGTCATTTTGTGTGTGTTGTGTGTATATACTATAATATATATATATATTACATATATATAACTATTAATATTAAACAATATATATATATATATATATAAATATACATATATATACATATATAATATATATATTATATACATATAATATATATATACATATATATAACATATATATATATACTAAATATATATATCATATATATTATATATATATTATATAATGCATAGATATATGTATACACACACACACACATATATATTATATATATATGTATGTATATGTATATATATCTATGTAATATATATATATATATATAATATATATAACTATTTAATATAGTGTGTGTGTGTTGTTGTGGCTGATGTGTGTGTGTGTGTGGTGTAAGTTCGTAGATATGTATATATATATACATATACATATGTATATATGTATATATATATATATGTGTGTGTGTGTGTGTGTGTGTGTGCACGCATGTGTGTTTTTCGGCCCTTCCACCTCTTGTGCTGGTGGTCATGTGGCAAACATACAACATGGGGCGCAGGCCGTGGTCCACGCGTCCTCTCTAAGCTCACTCCTGGTTGCACAACATTTAATAGAACTTGAGCCTAGGGTGAGGGCAGTGTGCCACGCACCTCACCCCCTTCACAACTGCCTATCACCACATAACAATATAACCTAGGGCTAGGGCATGGGAAGGATTCCACCTACCCCCACCCCTCCAAACATCCTTTCTGTGGTTGTGTTAACAGAAAAATAACTTGGGGTTGGGATAGCCAGGCGCTCCCTCCTACCTGACCCTATCCCCCAATGTCGAACCATATAAAAATAAATAAATACTTCCCAACATCTATTAATAAGTCTGATGTGTGGTCTAGTAGTAGTGCGATGGAGTTATGAACTGGAGATCATGTGGTTGAATCCTGTGAAGTCTATTAGCCACCAAACCAAATTTTTCGTACCAATCCGAGGACCACATGGCGTCCTCTCATTGGGACATGTGGAATCCTCTAATTAGCCCACCTAGTGGCTCAGGATTGGCCCAACCAATGTACCTGCAACCCAATCACCGTGTTCCACATGTCAAATCTTGATTAGATCTCGTACTTCCGAGTTAGTATATGATGTTAGAATTAGGTCATCGTATGGACTATCACGTGGCATCCATACACTACATAATCGACCTGACAAGTTTAATTTTTAGTTGTTTGCCAAAATATTGAGAACATGGTAACTTCCTCATATGGTATCAGACTGAGATGATTGAAGTGTCATTTGAATCTAAACAATGAGATATACAATTTGGCACTGGTTTATGGAGATTTTGAGCACTTTCATTTTTTTAGCATATTTGTGATCCCCTAGAACATTCCTCCCCACTACAGACTTTTGGACTGCTATCACTCCAAAATTCCTTTTGAGTTGATAGAGAAAGAAATGATAGAGCTAACCACAAACCTACTTTGGATATTAGGATCTAGCATTCCTAATGATCAGAGAGGTCTCTCTCTTTATGATTTAACTTTGTTTAGTTAATTTGATTTAACTTTGTTTAGTTAATTTATTTTAGGATAGTTATGATTGTACTTGGGTTTTGATTTCGATTTGGTATTGGGATCACTTAATCATATGGATATAGGGATGTCTTTTACCATTGGGCTATAGGGTCAAATGTCAAGAAAATAGGACTGTATTAAGTTCTAAAAATACTATCTACAGGGCAAGATATCTGAGTTACTTCATATCTCAAGGATGGATGGTGAAGTGGTTTTCAATCGGATTAAAGGAGGAATTAACAATTCCTTAGGCCGGATTATGAAGAAAGTGAAAGAGGTCAACAAGGATGGGAGAAAAAATAGGGATTCACAGATCCGGATATCAGAAGAAAACATAGAAATGATCAACTGTTCAAAACAAAGTGTACTTAAACAAATTCTGAGATAAATTTCTAGTTAATTACTTCAACTTTAGATAACATTTAATTCTATGAAATACATAAGAAAATAACAAATTTGACAAAGAGAATACTTCATTGTAATAGATCAACACATGAATCCTATAATGAAATCTCTTTTTTACTCAGTCCAGTCTATTGACTTGAAAATATTGGTACAATAATCCTCAGGTTTGTGATCAATACGACTCTACAAGTGTATAGCAATCGACACCCAATACCTCGAATTGTGATGAATTTATACAAAAATAGTTTACAAAATATCCCAAACTGTCTTGGGAATTATTCTAGTAGAAAGAAATATCATCATGCAAGAAGATAGAGACAGATGTTCAACTGTTGTATGTTGTCCCTATTTATTAGGTTGTGTTGTCTTTATGCTCTAATATTTTTCGTTTTAACCTCTACCTTGTTGTTGGCCTTCACGCTGGCTGTTCTTTGTACTCTAACCTTTAAACTGATACACCTTCAACTGATACTCTTTCATTTGGCTCACCTTTCATTATCCTTCTATTGTGCCATTTTCATCCTTACTATACATTTTTACATTTTGACTATATATTTCTACAGTAAGTCATTCAATTTCTCCCATGTTTCTGCATCTAGTAATTGGATATTTACCATCTTCCTGTATATTTCATCTGCCTCAGTGTATTTGGCAAAAGTCGGTTTATTTATAAAAAGGTGTTTTACCTCATGCTGGAAGTAAAACAAGTTCTCAGAGGTCTAATATAGGATCTTTCTAGTAGGTATCCCCTTCATAGATGAAGTGTTTACCTAATCCCTTGCCACTTCTCTAATTTTTCTATTGTAGTCTTCCTGTGGCATCAATTTGCCATTTATTACAAAGGGGTTGGCAGACCCTTTTGCCTCAAAACTTCAAACTTAACCATGAATCTATCTATAGCCAGTTGCATGGTTTGGCACTTATCTTCCAGGTTCATCATCAAATTCCTCTTGGTGAGGACCCTTTTTACTTCCAATAATGTGCATGTTCTATCAGGTATCTCCAATTCCTGTAATTCATATTCGTCTTTGGAGATAACGAAGGGAATGACCTTAGTGGCTTCCTCTGGCATGTCTCCTAGTTCTGTTTTAACTCTTTCTATGGCTTTTGTAGCATATTTCACTAAGTCAATTTGTTCAAAAATTACTTGAATGGATGGCCAAATATCATTGATAGAGTCAATGATATTGCCCCATCACTATTCCTTGGCTTGGCCAAGTGGTTCCTTTAAAGTCAACTCTTTCTCTAAGCCCTTTATCCTTTCATTCATTCTAGTAGCCTTATGTACTTCTTCTTTGTGCATAATCTAGGAAAGCTTATAGTCATTCTCCAAACTGCTTATTTTTTCCTTAATCTTGTTCATTTCTATGATTTGAATGGACATGTTTTCCATTGCTTTGACCAACTTACTTACCTCATCACCTTGTTGAGTTGATGTTGTTGTCGACCCTGTTTCTGATGTAGGTGTTGTGGCAGTTGGTTGTGTTGTAGCCATTGGAGTTGTAGGAGCTAATGATGCTGCCAAGGTGGATGGTATTGCAGTAGTGACTGTTGGGATAATAGTGGCAGGGGCAGTCTCAAGACTAGCTTGTGTTAATTGTATCAAGTTGTCTAACTCCTTCTCCATTTCCTTCGATTGATCATTAAGTTGTAAAAGTAGGTCCATCATCTCCTCTTGATGTGTTTGTCTCTCAAGGACCTCTTTTGTCTGTGGGTGCCCTGAATGAGGCAATTTGAGTTTTTTTTTGAGAGCAACAATGTCCTAATTATTCTTTTTTATTAACTTCTTAGCGACCTTGATATCATTGGGATCATGTCCCAGTTCAATTATCAAGTCCTCCAATGACTTGATTCTATTGTCCTTGGCCTGTGAGGAGGCCTTTTCCAATTTTCACTATGTTTTAATGTTGTCCAATGAACTTTGCAGCTTATGTGCAACCATGGATTTTCCTGTCAAGGTGGAATAAATCATCTCACCTGCTTGCTTGTGGAACTCAATTTCGTCAATGGGATGAACATCCCTGGCCAAAACCTCAAAGTCTGTTTTCCTATAGTCATCCAATGTTTTTGGTTGCTAGATTGTAGGCTACATGAATGACACCTCCATTTTTCCTATTTTGATGTCAAAAGCTGACATCAACTTGGTTTGATTTTCTGGTGTGTGCTTGAAGTATTAAGCATAGGTTTCATCCTTCAACTTCTTATTCCTCAACTTGATTTTTTTATATCTATATTTGATATCCTTTTCTTTATCTAATGGCCTCCTAAATGAGGAAACCTCAACGCTCAGTTGTCTCCCAATCATTTAAGCGTTAGATGTTGAGGGCTATTGTGTTTCTCTTGAAGCTATTGTGCCTTTTCTTATTTCCACCATTGTATCAGTGTCAGTGATTTCCACTTATTCAATGGTGTCTTCCTATTCAGTTATAGGATTAAGCTTGGGCATTTTCCTGTAACTGATCTCAAACTATTCATTTGTGGTTTCCATAGCTGAACTAGAACCTTCTTCCCTATTTCTCTTTAGGTTCTTGCCTTCATTTGCTGGAGTCTGTAAAATAGGAGGAATATTCATTACTTCTCCTAGTTGTGGAACCCACAGGAAGGAACTTTCTCAATATGTCTTTCTACATTAACCAATGTATTCTCTACATTAAATATAGTACTATCCATGCCAATTAGAGTGTTTCCCAACCATTCTGATTGGATGGAAAACCTCTCAATGTCAGGTCTGTGATGATGGATGAAAGGTCCCAAGTTGGCCTTGATCCTTAGCTTATTTATGACTCCATGGGGGTCATACTGCCACATCATTTGCTGCAAAATCTTGCTTGCCTCTAGTCTAGCCTCTCTGGTATTACAAATGAAGGGGCCTAGTTGATTTTTCATTTTGAAATGGGTTTTCTTCCTAGCTACTAGGAAAATTACTTCATCAGAATTGATAATCTGCCTAAAGTATTGTAGTGCAAATATCCTCATCGATAAGTACTTGGGTAGTTTAGGGGCAATTCTGCATCCATAAGTTCTTATTTCTATGTGGTTCTGGTACAGATACTAATCTCCCACCTTACTGTTCTTGGCCAACTATAACACCCTTTTGATCTCTTGACTGATTCTAGGTTGAGGGCTATCGGTTGGCATATTCATGACTGGATGGACAAATAAATCAATGAAGTCCTTGTAGGTGAATACAGTGGATTACTTTTGGATCAAGGGTGCCCAATATATAATTGACCTCGGATTTCCTTTGGTATCCAACTTCTGGATGCTAACGGGGAATTTATCTATGTGGTAGTATAAAAACATGTGAAACAGTACAAATGAGTACTTGAAGACTATTTCAGTAGGTAATCTAGTGAATTTCTCATGCATCCTATCTGCTATGAACTCGGCATAGTTGTAAATTAGAGTAGGAGGCTTTCCTAGGCTAAAGATGGAAAGGAAAGCTAGGAAAACCTCATCGACATGCTCATTTGTGGTATACCGAAAAATACAAGAGAATATCGTAATGAGCTGTCTACCTCTCTCAGAAAAAATGGTGGTAGCATAACGGGGAGTATTTGTGGGAGCATGACATTCCTCTATGATGAAAGTTTGGAAAATTTGGGTTATTCTGGGAAGGTCTGACTTGGTATAGAGGTCCATCAATTCTCCAATAGATAGTGGGGTCTCATTAGGGCTTAGTTGGACATGCAACATTTGGTTAATGGATTCTTTAGTGATGGTAAACAAAACTTGCTAGTTAGGGGTGACAATGCCTCTTTGGTTGGAAATGTAACAAGCATTACAAAAGTAGATGATTTCAAGGAATGGGTGTACTTCTGGGAACAAATACTTGGGCAAATTAGACTCCCAAAGGTGAATTTCATCATTCTGGTTCAAGAATTTGTCCTTACTCCAGCAGTGGAGCTTTAGAAGGTAGGGAGGGGCAGACGTATCCTTTATTTGGAAGTCTCTGTTTACTATGCAAGGTGGTCAATGTCTAGGTGACGGGTTTGTAGAGGTCTCACATGCAGAGAGGTTTGGGAAGCCATAACTAGGTTTATAGATTTGAATTAGGCTTTGAGTGGTTTCAGAAGTGAGGTTTGGAAGCTCTAGAATACTCGGAGGGTAATTTCAGTTTGCAAATAGGGTTTGGGACTTAGAAATAGGTTTATTTTCAAATCATGAAAGTATCTTTAATTAATTCAATTAATTAAGATTTCAACTTGAATTTTGCATTTTCAAATTGAAAGGTCATTCTAGTTTTTCCCAAAAATACCTAGAAATCAATGGTTAGATGTCCAGACTGGTTTCAGTGGAAAATGCATAGGGTACTGTAGCTTTCATTTTAAATTGGTTGCTTTAATTAGGTATCTGGAGCTTCTTCATGTGGAATATGGTGGTCAAATTGGTTGTAGAGGTTCAGGGTGTCACAAATGGCTAACTAGCAGTTTGCAGTGAAAAACACAAGGAAAGAGTGAATTGGGGCTTTTCCGTTCTTTTAACGGGTAATGGTCACATTTTGGCGTAGAAATAATCAATGAACAGTCGAAAATTTTCGGCTTGGGTGGGGAGGTGGTTTTCTGAGCCATCACACTGCTTTCTGAGGGTGGGCAATATTTTTCATGAACACGCGATCTCACCTGGTGTCGCCACGTAGCAGAACAACGCCCAGGAAAAACTGCGAACTCATGTGCTGCCAGGCTATTATCGGTCGGATGGTGAGGACAGACGATATGGATGTACACCATTAGATCTAGGGGTAGGAGATCAGAGGACTATCGCGTGGTTAAGTTGCACAGATAGAATGAGGAAAGGGATTTGTGGGGCCCACGATTTAATTAGAAGTAATTGTAATTAATTAGTAAATTAGGTCAGGATTTATTATAAGCAGTGGGTTAATAAAGTGGGACCAAGGGTTATGTTGGGGGGGTTTTAGTTGCACCATGGGTTGATGGATTAAAAAGGTTTGTTGGGGAAATATGAAATGGGGGATGTTAATTACATAAAGCGAGGGCATAAAAACTTAGGATAAGGGAGTTTTTGTGGAGTTTCAAGGACCAAAGAGAAATTAATAAGGGGGGAAGTGATATTCGCAATAGGGAATGGGTTTCACACTAAGGTAAGGGGTTTTTAGGAAGGGGGGTTATTTTTGAAGGGAAATTTCTAAGGGGATGTGTGTAACAAAGGGGTAAATGTCAAAATGAGGGGAAAAGGGAAATTAATAAGTAATGAAGGGGGAAGGGGAAATTAGCCAATAAGTATGTGGGAGTATAGTGAAATGAGCGGAAATTAGTAAACAAGCTTGTGAATATCTTTTCTTTCTCATAATTCCTCCTGCACATGAAACATAGGATTAAGCATGATAAATGTGTGTTTGACTCAGCAACCGTGTGCATTTGCAACCTTTCTTCTAGCTTCCCTTTATTTATACCTAACATTTTTTCTTCATTTCATTGTTTGCATTTGAGCTTGCTGACCCTTTATTTCCTTTTCTTTTGATGAGCAAACTATCTAATTCTAACCTTATAACTTCCAATGGCTCAGATTAAACTGATGAGCTCATTTTTATTCTCTGTCTAACTACTGATCTGCCAAGGTTAAATAGTTTTGCTAGATCTTCATTCTATATCTATTAACATGAAATTTAAAGCATGAACAAGTTAAGGTTAAGCTATTTGACCATCATGGATTGTGGCATTTATTACAAGCTACACACAACTTTATTTTGCATAGTAAAGTAAAAAATAGTGGCATTTGAATTTGCACACTTTCATGATCTATTTTATTTCTTTTCGGGGTTCATATTTTTCACTTTATTTTTTTATCTTTTTCTTTGTTTTTTTCCTTTGATTATTCTTTTAGGACATACCCTCTTTGAATTTTTTAATTTTTACTATGGAAAACATTTTGCAGAAGGCAAAAGTATGTACAATATTACAAGACTAACCATAGTCAATTCAATGTTATGAATCCTATTATTATAGGACCCTAACAGTGGCTCCACATAGGGATGTAATTTCCTAGTGAAATGTCAAGAACTTTAAGATCAGTAGCCTTTGAATGTTGGGTTTTCTTATATTATTTCCACAACTAGCCCACGTAGTTAACTAGGGGGTTAGAAGGGGGGTAAAGCCCCGCCTTCGTTGTGCCGATTGCGTAGAGGGGGGAGTCACAGGGGGTTTGAGGGGTGCAGGTAACCCCACTTTATAGGGTCTGAGGCAGCGCCCAAGAAAATTTTGGTTTTGGACCCTATATTATGTTAGGTGGACCTACCTATGGTTTTATTAAATGTTTTTCGCACATGGTTTTGGACACAATCATTTTCGGTCCATGGTTTTGGACGCGATGGTTTTTTGGTCCATGGTATTGGATGCTTCAGCATGTATAAATATATATTGTACCATTGAAAGGAATATAATGAAAAATCAGGCTGGTAGTCCCGGTTTTGTGATCCAGGTGAAAATATTTGTGTATATGTGTTTTATGTGTTATGCTCTCACATTGTTTATTTTTTTTGTTTTAGAATTCGTATGTAGGTAATTTCTGTATAGGGTTAAAACCTACATTTGGTATTAGAGTTTTTTTGGTCTCAAGAGGACACCTTTCTTGCTGAGGCATTTTTCTCGAGGTAGACCCTATTCAGTGGGGGATCTATAGGATCAATTCTGGTGGTGAAAGAAGATGGCAAGCAGTGGAAAGATAGAGATTGAGAAATTTAATGGTTAGAGTTTTGAGTTGTGGACACTCAAGATGGATGATCTATTGGTGGATAAAGATCAATGGATCACAATAGATCCAGGTACTAAACCAATGGGGGTGTATGATGAAGAATGGAAGAAGTTAGCTTGGAAGGCAAAGAGCACAATACGATTGTGTGTCTCATATTCAGTATTGCTAAATGTATCAGGGGAAGCTATGGTGAAGGCTTTGTAGCACAAGTTAGGGACTTTGTACCAATCTAAGTCTCTGGTGAATAAACTGTTCCTACAGAAAAAGTTGTATAACATGAGGATGAAATATGGAGACTTGGTGACAGAGCATTTGAATGTGTTTAATACTATGGTAAGTCAGTTAGCATCTATTGATATCAAAATTTCAGATGAAGATAAGTGCATTAGTTTGTTTTGTTCTCTACCAGATTCGTGGAATAGTCTAGTTATTGTAATAGGTAGCAATGGAACTGCTTGGTAGTTTGATGAAATAGTCTCATCCTTGCTGATGGAGGAGATGAGACAAAAAAATATGGAGATTTAGAATGGTGATGCCTTGTATGTATGAGGACAGTCCCAGAATAGAAACAAAAATAATTCATCGAGTGGGAGATCTAAATCTAAAGGGAGATCTAAATCTCCAGGAAAACCTATAAAGGTGGTTTGATGGAAATGTGGAATGGAAGGGCACTACAAAAGGGACTGTAAATCTAAAGCTCCTAACAAAGGAAAGGGATATGATGATGCCACTTTTGCAGAGGCAAAAGCCACCACAAATGAAGGTGGGTATGTGTACTTGGCTTCTTCAAGTACACATGTAGATCATGAGGCATGGTTGATTGACCTAGGTGCATCCTTTCACTTCACTCCCCATAGAAAGTGGTTTTGTGACTATGATAAATACGATGGTGGTGATGTCTTCACAGTGGATGATAGGAAGGCTAGAATCATTGGTCATGGAAAAGTAAAGTTGAAGTTGCAAGGTGGAAGGGTTAGAACACTTCCAGGTCTTCTACATATTCCTGCATTGGCAAGAAATCCGATTTCTGTAAGCAAGCTGGATGATGCAGGCACAAAAATAGTGTTTGATAAGGATACCTACAATATGGTTCGGGGAGCACTGGTATTGATGTGGGGAGTTTGGATTAGAACTCTGTATAAGCTGATAGGTAGCACTATTGTTGATGGGTGCAACAGTTCTTTGGTTCCTGAAAGTGGAGTAGAAAATCCAGTGGTCTCAAGAGAGAAGACCATGCTATGGCATCAAAGGCTTGGACATATTCTAGAGAAGGGCCTTTGAATACTTCATGGTAAAGGTATGCTAGAAGGTATGAGTACTAGCTCTCTGGATTTTGATTTCTGTGAAAATTGTGTATATGGGAAGTAGAATCAGGGGAGTTTTCCCTCTAGTGGTAAGAGGGAAAAACAGATATTGGAGCTTGTGCATAGTGATGTGTGTGGACCTGTGAAGGTTCCATCACTGGGTAAGTATGTGTACTATGTATCCTTTATAGATGACTACTCAAGGAATACATGGATATATCTCCTTAAGAAGAAATCTAAATTATTTTACAGGTTTAAAGAGTTTAAGGCTCTAGTGGAAAACTAGACAGAGAAGAAGATAAAGGTGTTGAGGATATATAACGGTGGGGAGTTTTGTAATAAGGAATTTGAAGAATTCTGTAAGAAGTGTGGTATAGCATGTCAGAATACTACTCCATACACACCTGAGAAAAATGTGGTTGAAGAAAGAATGAACAAGACGTTGATGGAAACGGCAAGAAGCATGCTCTGTGGTGTCGAGTTAGGACAAGAATTTTGGGCAGAGGCGGTGGAGACAGTGTGTTACCTAGTCAATAGATCACCTTCATTAGCATTGAAGGATAAGACTCCACAAGAGGACTGAACTAGTAGGAAACCCTCTCTTTCACATCTGAGGGTATTTGGATGTGATGCATATGTACATGTTCCAAAGGAGAAATGAACCAAGTTGGATAATCAATCTGAAAAGTGCATCTTTATTGGGTATAAGGATGGTTTAAAGGGTTATAAGCTTTGGAACCTAGTAATAAGGAAGGTTGTGTATAACTGAGATGTGGTGTTGAGAGAGGTAGAAGATGTTATTAAATATGAAGTCCAACCAAACGAACCTGAGAAGATAGAGTTTGAGCTAAGGGAGAAAGACTCAAACTCTACAATAGAGGAGGAATCAGAAGATGAAGAGCCACAAACTCTAGGGGTGAGAAGATCAGTTCGAGAAAGAAGGCAACCAGAAAGGTATAGTCCATCTGCTTTCTGTTCAAATTTTTCTTTATCT